>CAUYPO010061361.1:0-17480 GCA_963574435.1 Cheirogaleus major
ATTCATGAGTGGATAACTAAAATGTGGTATATGCTCACAATGGAATATTACTCAATTCTAAGAAACGACAGTGAGCTAACACCGTTTATGCTATCCTGGATTAAGCTTAAGCCCGTTATCCAAAGTGAGGCGACACAAGATCCAGAAAATGGGCTCCACATCTACTCGCCATCAAATTGGTACTGACTGATTAAAACTATGGTGCTCGAATGGTGGTAGTGCTCACCCGGGAGTCGGGGCGGGGGGATGGGTGCAGGAGACCCACATCCTTGGGATATGGCGAGCGTTGTCGGGGGGAAGGGATACCTCTAACCCTTCTTAGGGAGAGGCAAAGAAAACAATGTAACCAAAATGTCAAAAAAAATAAAACTTTTATCGGGTGGTGTGCAGGTGGAGGTGAGGGGAAGAGGTATACTTACATAATGGGTGTGACACGCACCACCAGGGGGTTGACATGCTTTAAGCTCTAGCACAGCGGGGGGGGGGGGAGGGTTGGCAGGGGCAATATATGTAACCCTAACAATATCTGTACCCCCATAATATAATGAAATAAAAAAAAAGATGCCATTCCACACCTCAAAAAAAAAAGGACTAATTGAAATAATTCCACATATCTTATACTAACGTACTCATTATATATGTTTTAAATTGTAATGTCAAAATAGTACTATTAAAATGTTATCCAGGTAATAAACACAAACTTTTACAATTCTAAAAAAAAAAAAAATATGGTGCTCAAATGGTGGTAGTGTTCACCAGGGATTGGGGTTGGGGGCAAGACCCACATCATAGGGATGTGGCGAGCATTGTCGGGGGGATGGGCATACCTCTAGCCCTTCTTAGGTAGAGGCAAAGATATACAATGTAACCAAAATGTAAAAAAAAAAAATTCTTTCGTCAGGTGGAGGGGAGGAGGTGTATAATGTGTGCGGTGTGCTCCACCTGGGGATTGGACTCTCTTGAAGCTCTGGCACATGGGGGGGAGGGGTGGTAGGGGCAATGTATGTAACCCAAACAATATTTGTACCTCCATTATATGATGAAATAAAAGGGAAAAAAATTTGCATTGCTCAAAATGTCAGGATTTAAAAAAGAAGAAAAAATCCCCAAAGATGGAATCATGAAGACAAGGCAGAAAGAACCTTTTCATAAAATAGGAAGGTAATTTCCTAAGGTAACCTCCAACCAGTCTCTAAAAAAGAGAAATACTAAGTACAGGTGACCCAATAATTGGAGCAAATGGTCATTAGTTCTCTGAGTCACTCTACCCTGGTCACCCATCACTTAGAGAAACCCACTAGCCCAGAGAAACCCAAATGAGAATAAGGTATTATCATTTTAACCCCTAAGGCATTCACATTCCCACTGAAAATATGCATCTATTGTGTTTGCCAATACAAGATAACAGCAATAGTGTGAAATTAGTAAGACCCAGAATAAGTGCTACTCTAGGATGAGGTACAAGGTCCTCTGAGACTGGGCCTGCACCTTTTTCTCCCAATCCCTCCCATGCCCCACCCCCCGCCATTCCTGTATTGCATGCTGTCAGGTTCCAGACAAACCAAGTGAGTTACCCTCATGCCATAGAACTGTCTCCTGCACTGAGGTGGCTGCCAGGAGGTGAGGGAGAAAATAAAATGAATGGAAGACAAGATCCTCATCTCAAAGGGTTTGTGCCTCTAAAATGTCAGCTTGCACACTGATCTGGAAAATAATTGAACCAAACAAAATACTTGTTTTCAAAAGTTTGGACCCAAAATTTAGCTCATGTTTCAAATGTACAAATAGATAGAAAAAGAAAATGTGATATTGATTTTCATCTAAAGTCTCTGTCTCTTGGGTTAATGTGGATAGCACCAATCACTTCTGTCTCTCACGAAATGGACTCATTTGCAAGCATATTATTTCCCACCGCAACCGCAAGGTTAGAGCTAAAACAAAAACCTCTCCTTGCAGCAAACAAGTGATAAATTGATAATTACTCTGGCTAGTGTCTTGTCAGGTTAGATTTCAAGTCAAGTTAACACAGTTTTAACTCAGCATTCTCAAGAGTAACACCAAGCAAAATGACAGCCAATTTTGCTAAACTACATCAGACACTTAAATACCAAAATCACAAGCTTAAATATACCATTGTGTATAGGAAAGTCTGCAAAATACATTAAGATCCCAAAGGTCTTCTGAGATATTTTCCCTCCTTCTTAATATTTTTAGCCAGTGTTTCTACAAGAAGTTTGGGGTAGTGCAAAGGGTGTCACTTTTCCTCATAACCTATCTTTTTCTTTTGGTTTAATTCCACACTGATTCTGTTGAAATCATAATAATTTTATTGGTGAAATACTTCGATGTTTCAAGGGTCTCTTCAAGTCTATATCATAGGAGACACAAGGAATCAGAAGGTGAAATATTATTTTCAATGATGATTTCTTTAACTTTCTTCAAAAGTCAGATTGCTTAGTGAAAATAAGTATTTTTAAGAAATATGTCTTTAGTTTTTTCTATTTCAAAATATCCACCCATGAAATGATCTCTTTTTCCTCAACTATACTAGGATCATGGTCACTATAGTAAAACTCCAGGAGTTATGTACTATGCATAATAAAACTGATAGTTTATTAAGTTTAATAATAAAGCTATGAGAAAAGCAAATGCTAACATGTTAGGAAGGTAAGCCATTCTGGCCCAGGCTATAGCTTTATAGATTTTTAGCATCTGCAGGTAGTTATGAAGGATTTTACTATCTCCAGTTCAATATAGTCTTCTGATTAAAAGCCTACTTACTACTTATCTGGTTATTCTTTTATTAGCTTGAAGTCAGCATGTGTCACAGAATGCAATTTAGTCAGACACCTTGTCTAGGAGCAGATGGGAAGAATGCTTTGAAAAGATGAATAGTTATTCATTTAAAATTATAAAGAAGAAAACTGAGAATCCAAGGGGAGCCATGATCCTCAGAGAACTTTGGCTGTAGGAAAAAATCTATCCATTGTGTGGGGAATCTGTTCTCTGCAGCCTGAACCAGCTCTTCAACCATGCTCCACTGAGGCTAAGAAGAGAGGTGGCTAGAACCCAGCAGTGGCCAAGCCCGGGGCACTCAGTGCGAGCTGGGATGTGGCCACACAGCCGGTGTCTCCATACCTGTCTTTTCTGCCAGCATTCCCTAGTGCATATGGAGAAGTGTGATGAGGGAGCCACTGAGATGTGATGGAAGCATCACCAAACTAAGACTGCTCATGTGGGTAATAGAGAAATGAGGGTGTGTGTTAGAAGAACTGTATTGGTTAGGGTTCTTCAGAGAAACAGAGAGAGAGAGATGAGAAGGGATTTATTGGGGAAATCGGCGCACATGATTATGGAGGCTGAGAAGTCCCATGACAGGCTGTCTGCCAGGTGGAGACCCTGGGATACTGGTAGCATGGCTCAGTCCAAGTTCAAAGCTTCAGAACCAGGGAAGTTGATGGTGTAGCAGCCCTGGCTGAAGGCCTGAGAACACAGGGGGCTGCTAGTGCAAGTCCCTGGAATTCTGATGTCCAAGGACAGGAGAATAAGAGTGTGTCCCAGCTCTCAGAGACAGAAGGGAAATCACCTTTTGCTCTGTCCAGGCCCACAGCTGACAGAGCTGCTCACCCTGAGCAGATCTTTCCCACTCAGGCCACCCACTCACATACCAATCTCCTCTGGAAACACCCTTAAAGACACACCTATAAATCAGCCTTTACCAATTCTCCAGGTAATCCCTAATCCAGTCAAGTTGAAACCAAAAATTAACCATCACAAATCAGCCCTCATCAACTTGGCACCCCATACATATGCCCTTAAACCATATGTAACTCCAATAAAATACAGCAACAGTAATGGTTCTGCCTAACATGATGCAACTGTTCTGTGTACAGAACAGTGAAAAATTCACTAATCTCTTCCCTAGAAGAAGAGGTAAAGGCCTTGCATGATGTCTACTCTTCTCCTGATATTTTATAATGTAAATACTATGGTGTAAAATAACAATAAATACTGATACAAGATCAATAAATCTTAGGTTACATAGTAAAGGAATAAGAGAGGAGCAAAAGCAAAGATATTTTCTTAATGTTGTGTATACATACACACAAAAATACATATTCTTAACAAAATAGGGAGGAGATATGCATGACAATTACAATCCTTCTTGTTTCTGCAACTGTCCACATGATCATAGCTGGCATCTATAATTGCCTTCTTCTACTGCCCGTTCTGTGTTCCCTGTGCCTTCAGCAAGCACCTGAGCTTATCTGGATTCTCAACCTGATGACACGGCCCGAACCTTCATGCCTAGAGAGTCTGGGCCATTCGTAGTCTTGACTGGATTGGGTTGCTGTAATTTACCATTAACCTTAATTGCAGGGCATGGTAATACTAAGAGACATGCTGAGGGAGCTCCTGGACTCCGGACATACTCCTTCTTACCTCCATTGTGGAGCGTAGTCCAATTTTTCCTCTAAGTTCAGATCAATCACCCTCGCAACACTGTAACTCTTTTCCTAGTCTGCTGACTCAAAGCAGTGAAGAGCTAAAGTGGTCAGCCGCTAGTCTTAACTTCCAGATCAATGGGATCATTGTTGTGACTCCTGGTGGCAGCATTCCTCCCTCTGGAACTAAGACCTCGAGCCCAGCAGAACATAAAGTCATGGGAACAGGAAACAAAAATATTGCTAGTGGTCCACTAGTGGTAATGTTGCCATTCCCATTTCTACTCCTTGATTCTTAGACCTGTGAAGCATATACAGCCTTCTGGAGAACCCTGCCCCAGCCCCGCAAAGTATTGTCACCTAGCTGACATTGTAACTGTAACTTCAATAGACCATTTTACCATTTTATCAAGCCAGCTGCTTCAGGATAATGGGGAACATGATTAAACTAGTGAGTTCCATGAGCATGAGCCCATTGTCACACTTCTTTGGATATGAAGTGAGCTCCTTGGTCAGAAGCAATGCTGGGTGGTATACTATGGCGGTGGAGAAGGCATTCTGTGGGTACATGAGTAGTAGTTTTGGCAGTCACATTGTGTTCACTTACTCCATACCCAGAGTAAGTGTCTATTCCAGTAAGGACAAAACACTGCCCCTTCCATGGTGGAAGTAGTCCAGCATACTCAACCAGCCACCAGGTAGTTGGATGATCACTCCAGGAAATGGTGCCATATTGAGGCTTAGTGTTGGTCTCTGCTGCTGGCAGATCAAACACTCAGCCAGGCTGGCCTCAGTGAGTAGGAATCCATGTTGCTGAGCCCACGCATCATAGCCTCTATCCCTGCCACCATGGCCACTATGTTCTTGAGCCCATTAGGCAATGACAGGGATGGCTGGGGAAAGATGCTGACTAGTATCTACAGATTTGGTCATTCTATCCACCCAATTATTAAAGTTCTCCTCTACTGAGGTCACCTTTGGTGAGCATAAACATAGGACACAAATATCTTCATATCTTTTGCCCACTCAGAGAGATCTATCCATATACCTCTTGCCCAAATTCCTTTGTCACCAGTTTTCCAATCATGTTTCTTCCACATCCCTGACAATCCATGTAAACCCCTGGCCACAGGGATGGTAGTAGCCAGGAGACCATTCTGAATTCCAAGTTTGTCATCCAGTCAGAAATGGCTCTACCATGCAGACACAAGAACTACATTAACTAGAGTCCCTGCTTTATGGTTGTGCAGGTCAGGTTCCCTGAGAAATTAACTCAAAGATGCAAATTGATAGGCAGGAAGTGCTCTGTGGATCCGTGCACCTGTAGGAAAACGGAAGGCACCAGGATTGGGCAGAGAGAGAAACAGTGAGTGATTAGTCTCAACAAAGGCCACAGCCAATCCTGTAGGAAGCTCTGCTAAAGTTGGGATGGCCCTGGCAGGTTGTCCTGCTTGGGGTGCAGGAGTACAAACCTTCATACCCCAACTCTGTCTGTCTGGTCATTGGATATAAGCTGCTGGTGGGCACAGCTGATGAGGGTGCTCGTGGGCCAGCAGTACTCCCTGCCGCTAAGGGATAAGCCTGTCAGTCCTGATGGGGGATCTGGGTGCTGCATCTCAGTGTCCACTATAGTGAGATAGACAAAAACCCTGAACACAATTCACTACTCTGGCCCTATATGATCTTTCCTGTACTTGACTCCAGATGCTAAGAAAACCTTGAATGTTTTTTTTGCTGATTACATGACATATAATATTAAGCACTTAGAACTATTCCTCTATATTATACACATTCATTAAATATATTATTATTGTTATTATTATTTTTTAAATTAATAAATGTCTCTTTGGGGACTGCATGTTGAGTCAAAGGAGGCACATGGAACTCACTGATAACCCAGTTCTCTTAATCATGGGCCTCAGGCTTCTGTAAATAAGAGAAGACACATGAGCACGACAGTAAGCTATTGTCACGGTGTTCTGCTTTATCTTGAGTTTGTATTTCCTGTGAGTGGAGTGGGAAAGTAGATCATTGCTTGTGTTTAAAAGTATTTTTATTTGGTGGGCAACTTTGATGAGTAAGGGTAAATTAATTCATTCTATGCAGCTACAGTCAAATAAGCACCAGCAAAAGTGCATGCTCCATTATTTATTACAAGTTCCTAAATCCCTTTTTTTCTACCAGGAAAGTATTTGTTCCTGATCAAATGTGAGCAAACTCTTAGCATGTGGTGGAGAGACATGCACTGGGGTTTACAAGGATGTCTGTTTTTTTGACTACCCACCATCCACTCCCCCTTTTTCTGGTACCCATGCCCAGCCTTTTCCCCAGGAGCAAGCCTCCCTACCATTCCTTGTCGTATGGTCCAGCACAGTGCCCTGCTTTGCCCCCAGATAAGGGCAGGCATGAGAGAGCCAAGCCAGGCTAGCCCATCTCTCTCTCCAAGGAATTTAAGTCTAGCGACAAGTGAGTAAAGGGTTGGAGCTGATTCGTCTTGTTGGTGGTTGCCCAGATAAAGGTTCCATTAGTTTCTGCTGTGTAAGTACTTTGTTCCACAACTTTTTGAAGCCCCATCGTCTGACATTCTCATTGATTCTGTAAGAGAATGTACTCTGCCGATGAATTGCTTTTTCTTTTTTGATTTAACAAAGGTCAGTTTGTATAGGATGTACCAAAGACATTAACTGGGGAAAGGAGTAGATTCTTTTAACTAACCGATTTCTTCTGTAATGCTACAGCCTTGGCAAGTATACTTGCTTTTAATGAGGTGAGGAAACACAAAACCTTAGCTGGTGCTTGGTTTCTTTATCTGGAAGAGTTTATAAATAAGGCTAAAGAGAGAGACCAAAAATAAGGACACCACCACTAAACCCTTGAGTGAAGGTGTGCTGTAACTATAATGTATATTTTATTTTAAACAACTCAGGAATTTGTTTATTTTTATGCAGAGTTTTTCTTTTCTTCTATATAGAAAAATCTGTAGGTTAACTGATATTTCATTAAAAATGCCTATGTCATATTTCAACAGTGATACTATCTTCCAATGGTGATACTAAGAGCATGAAACTTTCACTGCATCCAAACTGGTCTATCGGGCTGAAAATTTGAAGAGTCTGGGTTTTGCTATTAGAAAGGGGCACCTACGTCATCTGCTTAGGTGTTTGCTTGCACCCTGCTGCGGATTAGTGAGTAAGCGTCGAGAAGTGCATTGTCTCTTGAGGTAGGTAGGAGGTAGGGTATGGAGGAGAGTTCTGACAACAAAAATAGTATTTCCAAACCCACGACCTGGAATAAAATTCAATTCAATAATCCTTTATTGGGCATCTGCTGTGTGCAACTTGCTACGCTGCCCTCTTTGAGTGGTTTTAAAGTGAATAAGACAGAGTCCTGCTTTAGAAAACTTGCAAAATGCGCATGAAAAGTCAGGATTGTTAGACAAAATAAGACAGGGAAATAAGTATGGGCTTGATGAAATAGGTAGCATTTGAGTTAAAACTTGGTGGATAAGTAGGACATTGGCCGATAAAGCAAAAAGAATTGAAGTTTCAGAAATAAGGAATAGCATAAGGAATTACCTAGCATTGGAAAATTCAGTTCTCCATATTATCTAGTGTATGTAGAAAAGTGACAATAGATGACATTGCAGGAGCAGATTGGCATCCTCCTGGAGAGGATGATCAGTGATGCTCTTGGATGCATTTCTTCTTTCAATAAGACAAGTGTGTCCACAAATTGCACTTGAATAATTGATTCTAATTCCCTGGAAATGGAAGCTGGGCTACAGCAAATAAATCAACCCCTTTGTCACCACACACAAAAATTAACTTAAGATACATCACAGACCTAAACATAAAAGTTAAAACTATAAAGCTCTGAGAACAGGAAAGCATACGTGTTTCTTCATGACCCTGGAGTAGGCAATGATTTCTTAGGCAAGGCATAGAAAGCACTAACCATAAAAACATGGAACAATTAAACTTTATTACAATCAAAAACTTGCTAATGAAAGGCATCATTAAAAAATGAAAAGCAAGACACAGACATGGAGAGAATAGTAACAGTGTTTCTGAAAACTGACCTTTATTGAGATGACATAAATAATTCCCACAATTCAGTAACAAAAAGACAAACAACAACAAAACATGAGTAAAAGTTTTGGTCTAACATTTTACAAAGGAAGATATGGAATAACCAACTAGTATATGAAAAATTACTCATAGCTTCTTTATTTATAATAGCCAAAACCTGGAAATAATCCAATAGAAGAATGTATAAACAAAATTGTGGTATATGAAGTGAAATGCTACTCGGCAATAAAAAAGAATGAATTACTGCAGAAAGTCCCAAACTTTTTGGTCTAGGGACCATTTTCCACTCCAAAAAATAATTGAGGACTCCAAAGAGCTTCCCTTATGTGTCTGATGGCTGTTGATATTTACCATATTAGAAATTAAAATTAATTTAAAAATATGTATTCATTTATTTACTTTAACATAGCAATTATAATCTTTTTACATGTTAACATAGGTGAAATGTTTTTACAGAAATAACTTTATTTGTCACACCAAAAACATTTAGTGAGAAAATGTTGCTTTATTTGGGGGGAATCTCTTCAATGCCTAGCATAATAACAGCCATTTAGAGTCTCCTATCTGCTTCTTCATTCAATCTGTCATAATATCATACTTCATTTAGCCTTGGGAAGACTATCCTGTACACTTGTGAACAAAGAAGAATGACAAAGGTAAATAAGTCCCTTAGTTAATTATAAAAATAATTTTGACCTCATGGACACTCTGAAAGGGTCTTAGGGACTCCCAGGAGTTTACTTTGGGAATAACTAAACTATTAATATACATAACACCATGGCTCTTAAAAACATTTGAGCAAAGGAAACCAAACCCAAAATGTAATAAGGTATTATCCCATTTATATGAAGTTTTAGACTAGGCAGAACTAATTTATGGTGATGGAAATCAGAACATCATCTAATGGGAGGTGAGAATTGATGGGAAAAGGGAATAAGGAAACTTAATAGAGATGTTTTATATCTTGATTTGGGTGGAGGTTGCACCAATGAGAACACTGATTGATTCTATGTTTGATTAAAACACACACAACTGTACACTGAAGATCTGTTCTTTTCACTGCAAATTTTACCTCAATTTTAAAAAAATCAAGATAGAACTAAAATACTGGACAACAGTAGAATATAAATTGAACGAAAATATGATTGGAGTTTAAATTGTTCTGAGGCCTCTTAGAATGAAGGGAAAGATAGTTAATTAATCTTTTCACTTTTGAAGTTAAACATGGATGTTAAAATTTCTAATTGTCCAAAGAATAGAAGTGGACAGTGAACCTCCCAGAACAGCAGGGGGGGGAGAACAGAGGTGGATGCAGTGGGAAGAGGGTGGCACATTGCAGGCTCCTGAAGTCTCAATATTTTCAGAATAAGCAAGCTGGCAGAGGCAGGGGAAAAATACAAAATAACCAAAATAATGTGGTAGAAGTTACATCATTGTGGTACGACGACAAGGATTTATTTAGCCCATGTCATTTTTTAACCAGATGTTACAGTCATTTGTATGAATTTACACATTTCACTTAACTTCCCTTGTAAAATAAAGAGTTTGAACAAATTGATCTCTAAGGTTTTCCCAGTTAACTCAGGGTCCAATTTGGAAGAAACTCTTGAAAGAGACAAAAATCACAACACAGACAAGTATTAATATATAATCATAAATATATAAACAAATATTTATCTTTATGAGACTCCAATGCCTTTTTTTTGTTTGTTTGTTTCCTTCAAAATGTAAACTCCAAAGCCCTTAGTTTGTCTGAGATTCCCTAGCGTAGGTAAGAGTTTGGCTCGCAAATGTTTTCAACTGAGATAAGAGATCTTCCCATTAATGCTCATTTAAGAACCAGATAAATAAATGTCCACTCCTTTCAGCTCACTCAGTCTCTGGGTCTGCCCATACCTGCCTGCCTCTCTCCACCTCTTTCCTAGTGTCTGCCTCATTAGTAGGTTCATTTGATACTTTCCTTGGGAATTTGCCACCTTTGTCGGTTGACTTGGGGCAAACGGCTTATCAGAGTCTGGGGTCCCTCCCAGGTGGTAGATACTGGCTGGAGTTAGTGAGCAGCTCCTCCCTAGAGGACCCTGATACATCCTTAGTTAGTGTGTTAGCGGAAAGAGGAAAGAGGGCAAGCACTCTCGGATGGTGTCAGGAAGTTACATGAGAACTTCTAGCTACTCACCTTTCAAGGCAAACTGAAGAAAGAGAAGTGGATCCCTAAAGACAACTCAAAGGAGAAAGCTTGCAAGTAGAAGAGCACTATGAGCTTTTAGAGGATTTTTCTTTTCAGTTATTTCTTTATTACAAAGAAAAAGCATGCACACCAGGGAATCACAATGCAGTGCTACATCAAGAGATCAAACATTTAATTTCTTTTTTATTTGTCTTTTCAGGATAACATGGCTCAGTTCTCTGTGCATGTTTTCCTACAGAAAAGATTCACAATTGGGGTTGCTGAGATATTCCCTAGGGATCAGCTGTTTCTGGAGAACACTCCGGGGAACACTGGACACTACTAGTGTGAGTCCCCTCCCCTGGGCCGTCAATAGCCTGGCCTCTAATAGGGTTAACACTTATTTATTCTAAGATATCCCATACAGTTTCAAAAGTAACACCACCTAATCAGTATCTCATTGATAAGGGAGACAGGCACCCCATTCATTCTGACAAGGCTCTTAGTGCCAGGTGGGCCAGAAAATCTTTCCTCCCAGCAAAAGTGATTCCCGAACCACAAAGGCTTAAGTACCATTACTTTCAACAATACCAGAATACCTTGCCTTAAGCTAAGGTAGGAGTGAGATTTATCATTTAACAATAGATGGGTGCTTGATACTATTTTTTTAACTTTATCTTCTTTCAAACAATGTAATATATTTACAATGTTAAAAAGTCAAATCATATTATGAACTTCAGAATGAAAATGCCTATTTGGAGGACACAGACAATTCTGCTGGCAGCAACATAACTTGAAGAAAATATTGGTACCACTGGGGGAGTGGGAACAGTGCGACTGTCCCCAAAATGCCAGTTTGGGGAGTAGGGAGTGAAAGGGTAGAGGCTGTTTGTCTATAGTACTTCCACACACCCAGCCATGAAGATGGGGTCAGTTCAATCTTCAGATTCAGAACCAAGGGGAGTTGTGGGTATTTCTTCTTTTCTGTTTTACTGTAAAAGAGCAGCTTAACAAGAGCCAGATGCCATCTTGGCACGGGACGAGCACGCCAGCCAGCTAGGGGGAACGCTGTGTGCGCATGCAGAGAGCAGTGGCGGTGACTGCCGTGGCTGCTTGCTTGTTTTCACCCCACTTGGCAAGCGCGTTTGGATGCTCGCAAACTATGCAGGCTACACCCTGCTTGTCACTGAATCATATATCGAAGTGTACCCGAATTCATTGAAAAGGCTTTGTTTTCCTTTTCGCAAGCCAAAAGGGGTTTTATTTCTCATTTCATATACCTCATCCAACAAATACCATTTCATGTGGGAAGTATAATAAAAAATTGTGCCAAATATATTTTCATACAAGTGGATTTTACTGTCAGAAGAGAAGCATATTCCCTTCCATTGGAAGCCTTTGCCTCCCTTGCTCATTCCACTCTATCACACATTTCTATATCTTTATAGCTCCACAAAGCACTTAAGGTGGAATGATAAATAGATCCCTGTCCAAATGCATTCTTTTCTATTCACGTCTTCTTCCATCCATTCACCTTCAAGGGTGTCTTTTAGCAGCTGATTAATTTTATGATTTTTAGCACCATGGTGCAATGCAAAGCTGCCTATACCAATGATGAATTTGTCTATTTTCACACTCATGCTGATGGGTTATTGTTCATTCCTGCCCACAGTTACAGAGAGAATGACAAGAAATCTGAACACGATAGAAAATATCAAAGCCCACCTATAATAGCTGCAGGTGTGAGGCTGATTTGGGAAGCTATCCGTGCAGTCCTTCTTAGGGGGTGTGTGGATATCTTTGCATACTGATTCTGCCGTACATAAGACAGAATCGGCCAATCACACCTCAAGGATATTTTATAGTTATCTCTGAACACTTTGGTCTCCATGCAAATACATGGACCAATGCTCAGGAGGAGTGAAAAAGAACAGGACTTCTTATGTTTTATGTACTGTCCTAATGCCAGTCATGGTTTTAGTTTTCCAGATCATGTAGTTAATCCCATGGGTTTTGAGGCGCAGCGTTGTTTCCAGTAGAAGGAATTGCTTTGAGTCATGAAGGTAACAGCATTCACAAGGGAACATTTCTTTTATTTACCTCTTCAGAGCGTTCAAAATGCTTTCCCTTACATTTCCTCATTTGCTCCTGACAACAGTGCTAGAAGGTCAGCATTATTGCACCCATTTCATTTATGAGAAAGGAGGACAGAACTGAATGATCTGCCTTAGGTTACACATCTTCTGAGAGGCACAACTGGGTGTCTTTCGACAGCGCCAATTGTTCTGTTAAGATTTATTCAGCACTGAGCAAGTGCCAGGTACCCTACCGGGTGTCCCCAGTCAAGACACTTCTTACCCAGTGGCTCCTTACTTAAGATCTCAGAAAACTTTTTATTCAAACATTTAGCACATTTTCCTCACCTGGTAATTTTCATGTCTTTCTCCATTGACCTTGTGATTCACACGACCCTGTGATTTTCTCAAAATCAAGCATTGCATCTTATTCAACTTTGTATCTTTGGCACCCAGCCCAGTGCCTGGAACCCAGGAGATAAGGGATGTGTTGAATAAATGAACAACTATCCTAATTGAATAGACCTGAACAAAAATAGTGTCATAATAGAGACATGAACAAAGTATTCCTGAAACAGAAAGAAGGAAGTGAGTAGGGCAGCCTAGCAACTCAGGAAGGCTTCATGTGGAAGGTGACATTTGAGCCAGACCTTGCCTGATTAGGAGGGTTTCATGAAATAGAGAAAAAGACAGACATTCTAGGTGGGAACTGTAGGGAGATATCAAAATTCTGTTAAGTGTGGCCCTGCATGGCCTGACTGAGAAGTAGTATATGGTGGCTGGAGGGACAGAGCCTGCAGAGGAGGCACAGAAGATCATGACAGCAAAGAAATTAATTAAATGAATTAAATTATATTTTAATTAAAGTAATTAAATTACTAAAAACAATTTATTTCTTTTAATTTAAATTAATTATAATTAATCAATTCATTTCTTAAAGTAAGTTTTAAGAATATCATTTTAAGCACTCCAATAAATAACAGGAAATCCCTACTCTTTTTTTATTGCTATATAATATTTGTACATATTTATGGGGTACCCATGATATCTTGCTACATGCACAGAAATGGCCACTCTTTAAGGCTGAAAATGATCATGTGGAAACAGGTGGTCGGTGGGCACGGCTCTCCCTGGTCCTTCCTCCCTGGGCTCCTCCTGGGCCGGCCCTGCCACTGGGCAGCAGGTTGGCCACACCTGGCACGCATTCCGGCTGCGGCCTGCAGCCACAGTGCCAGGAGAGGCCAGTGCCTGAGCTGCAGCGCCTTTAGGGATCCCCAAGGCCCCCTCAATCAATAATCCCTGGGTTTTTTTATGAGAGTTGGATTATGAGGATTTGGAAAGGAGACGATTAAGCAGTACTTCAAAGAGGTGCTCTGGCTGCACCTGCAGCATTTATGAAGATCTATTAATAGAACGCACACGATTTAGCAGTAATCCCTAATTCATAGAAAATTGTGATTTATGCCTTTGGGCCCAAAAGGCACTGAGGACTTAGGTTCATGGGCTGCCTGGAGACAGGGTGTGCTGGCCCCACATCTGGTCAAGGCCGACCTGGGTCACCTGGGGTGGTGTGGGACCCTTTAGGCCATACCAGTAAGTAGAAAACTATTCTGCAGACCCGCAGTCAGTCCCTCCAAGACCTGATTTTTTCTTTTTTCCCCCCTATCTTAGGATGTCAACCGATCTGGTGTAGGACCCAGGCAAACTGAGCCCTGGTAAGAATAGGACTGGTGCAGTTTGCAAGGAACTGGCTGTCAGGCCAAGGGTCTGACCCTAGCCAAGCTTCTCCCCTCTCCCTCTTCCTCAGTGGGACCTCTGTTTTGTCATTTGGAGAATAGTGGCAGCCACACTAACAAATCTCAGAGTACCTTGCTGGTGGCCTGGGAATTCCAGAATCCTTCTGGGTCTTATTTGATCCTAAAAGTTTATGTATTTGAATTTCTCATTAAAAGAATCACGGAGCGATCCATTAATTAATGTCTAAATGCACCTCTGAGAGCCAAAGGCCAGCTTCCTTTGGGGGATACTTTTGCTGAATACACAAAGAGGAAAAAAACATGTTTGAATCACAGAAGGAAAAATGCAAGTTATACAAAACTGAAAAGAAAATTCCACAAATAGCAAGGATAGTTAAATAATCTTTTGTCATTCTTTAAGAAAGAGACATTCAACAAACAAAGAGTAGAAGGGTGGTGGATGTTCTCTTAGCAGGGAATTAGAGGCTGGGTTGTTCCTTATGTACAGTTTGATGATAATCAGTGTGCAGTAGACCCAATAATGCATTTTCATTGATAATCCATTAATCTATTTATAAATGAACAAGTGTGCATGGTCATTTCTAATACTAAAAGGTTTCATATCCCTCCCCCCACTGCCCTGCCGCTTAGATGTAAATATATTGTCTACCCAATCCTTCAATTAAATCTTCACGAATATCTCAATTCAGCCTCACAGGTAACACCTCTGCTTTGTGAGCAGAAATCTGAGGCACGGAACTAAAACTTCAAAACATCGTAATTTAGGGGGCGATTAAAATAGCTGTGAAGAAGTCAGCACCATGGCAGGGTTCACCACAGGGCTCACTTCTGTGGACCAAGGTAAATGTTTACGGACCACTGAGAGGGGAGGAATAGGGGGATGGGGGCCAGCCCCACCTCCTGCCCACCCCATGGTGAAGGGAAGAGCCTGTCTCGGGATGGAACGTGCTTAGTGGGAAAGAAGAAGTCAGATCCAGCCACATCACTCCCCTGCACAGTGGAATATTTTCCTTATTATTAATATAAACACATTATGTGTAGATTGCTTTATAAAAAGTGGCAAATGTGTAAAAGCTTAAAGGAGAAAGCAAATACTACCATTGAGTCTACTACGTGGAAGGAGCCATTGTAAATATTTAAGTGTATTTCTTTCAGCATTTTGTTCTATGCTTACCCACTCAGAGATAGATGATGCAGATGTAGTTACAAATGTTTTTGTTGTCGAACAAAGTGGTGGTAACACTAAGTAACTTTACAGTGTGCCTTTTCTCTTGATGCTATGTCATGAAGATTTCCTGTGCTATTAAATATTATTTTAAAACATGAATTTTCATATTTTGCAAATATTTTATATTTTGCCTCTAAAACTTAGGTTATAAGTTAATTTAACTATTTTCTTCTTTTACTTAAAGTTTATTATTAATGTTTCACTATTTTAAATACCAGTGCACAGCTAGAACATCCTTGTTTACCCTTGAGAGATAGTAAAACGCAGTGTTAAAATCACACATTGTAGGGTTGGACTGTCTGCGTTTGAATCCCAGTGCTACAACTAGCTGTGTGCCTTTAGGCAAATTACTAACCTCTCTGCACCGCGGCGGACTTGCCATATAATTGTGCAGCTTAAGAATTAATCTTAGAAGAAGGAATACGTGCCCAGCCCAGAGCAGTGTAAGAGTCATACGTTCGGGCTTAGGTTCACCTAACAAACAGGGTTGCTGCTTGAAGGCATAACAAAGAGTTTGAACTTCTGCAAATGTTGCCCAGCCCCACAGCCCTGGGGGTCTGGAGGCCACTTGATAAACATCTTGTCCTATGGGTACTGCCTGAGCTCATGGGATGGCTGTTTAGCCAATGACGGGTAAGATCCCTCAGGGAGGGACAACCTAAGACAGGCACAGCCGCAGGGGGCCAGGCCGAAAGGGATGGGAATAGAAAGTTCCCCTTTGTGGCTGCATTGCTTATCTGTGCTTATCTCAAACTCTGGCTAATGGCCGTAGACTTAAGCAACCGCATTAAGACCACGAGTCAGGGGACATCTGTGTCCTTAGGCTACATGTTCCAGAATTTATGGCCGTTGCTGCAGTGCCTGGGTGGTCACGTATAAGGAAGTAACTTTGATTTTTAGAGTATAAGAATAAAAGGACTGGTGCACTCGGCGCTGCAGTCTTGTACCGTCTTTATGTGTGTCCGTGTCTTTCTTTGTGTGTCTCTTTGTGTTATATGTCCACCCTCTGTCCTGCAAACGGGCCACGACACATGGTGCAGCGTGCAGGGTTGTGTCATTTCAGGACGGAGGGACCGAGCAGACACCCCTTTGGCTATTGGTAACTGGCACCCAACAGGGGACTCTCGGGAAAAATGGGAAACACCCCCTCAGTCTCCGAGCATGAATATCGAAAGTTAATTCAAGGATTATTAGATTCGGTGGAGGTTAAAGTAAAAGAAAGAACCATAAAGCGGCTGTTCGCTTTAGTGCAGAAACATTGTTATTGGTTTCAGTCTCAGTCTCAGGTGCAGTTAAATCTCCATAGTTGGCAACAAGTTGTTAAAGCCTTTTGTGTTGCCCATTCAACAAGGAGACATTATCGATTTAAAAAAAAAAAATAAAAAAATGTTTGTCAGTTTGTAGTGCTATCACGCAGGCTTTATGCCTCCTGCAGTCAGACTCAGAGAAGGGCCATTCCGATGAGGAGGCTGATGAGTCTCCTCTAGGACCTTCAGGTTGGGGGACACCTCCATCTGAGGACCTGAATGGTCACAAAGAACAGCAAGAGTCTTTGGGTGACGCCCAGGCCCGGTCCAAAATACGAGAGCTCATTCAGTCAGAAATACAAAAGTTAATTCCTTTGTTTGAGAGGAACAAGATGGCTGCAATGGCTGGTCCGCCGCCGCCTCCTCCTCCTCTCTCTGCATATCCTGTTCAGCCAACCGCTCTGCTTCCAGAA
>CAUYPO010061362.1:0-16279 GCA_963574435.1 Cheirogaleus major
CAAATTAGTGCAACCTTTGTGGAAAACAATTTGGAGATACCTCAAGCAGCTAGCAATAGAAATACCATTCAACCCAGCAATAGCACTGTTGGGCATCTACCCAAAAGAGCATAAGTCATTCTATTATAAAGACATCTGCACTTGTATGCTTATGGCAGCACAATTCACTATTGCACGGTCATGGAAACAACCCAAGTGCCTGTCAATTCATGAGTGGATAACTAAAATGTGGTATATCCTCACAATGGAATATTATTCAATTCTAAGAAACGGCAGTGAGCTAACACCGTTTATGCTATCCTTGATTAAGCTTAAGCCCGTTATCCAAAGTGAGGCGACACAAGATATGGAAAAAGGGCTCCACATCTACTCGCCATCAAATTGGTTCTGACTGTTTAAAACTATGGTGCTGAAATGGTGGTAGTGTACACCAGGGTTTCGGGAGGGGGGCAAGACCCACATCATAGGGATGTGGAGAGCATCGTGGGGGGGGAAGGGCATACCTCTAACCCTTCTTAGGGTGAGGCAAAGTTATACAATGTATTCAAAGTGTAAAAAAAAAAATCTTTTGTTGGATGGAGGGTAGGCGGGAGCGGGGAGGAAGTGTCGAGTTACATAAGGTGTGCCGTGGGCGTCACCTGGGGACTGGACTCACTTAAAGCTCTGGCATGTTGGTGGGGGAGGGGTCGTAGGGCAATGTATGTAATCCTAACAATATTTGTACCCCCATTATATGATGAGAACAAAAAAAGATACATCAAGAATCTGTTGAAATTAAAGTGGTATTTATAATGGTAAAAAAAAAAAAAAGAAATATACTAACATTTTTAAGGACTTTACGTAGTGATGACCATAATGACCTAAATAACTATTATCTCTTCTATTGTTCACCCAAACTTTCGTTCATTTCATTGCCAAATACTTTGAGTTATCTTTTACCTATACAGTCATTCTGTATTAATTTTCAGGTGTCTGACTTCTACCCCCAATTCATTCAAAACTTACCAGTGATCTTGCTAAATCCAGTGAATATTTCTGTATTTCTCAATGCCTTTAACCATTCCCACTTTTCCTGGGGATACTCACATTTATTGGCTTTGATTGCATTCTACTTCCCTGATACCCTTATCTCTTTTGCCACTCCATACTTACATCCTTTGCTTAAATTTTCTCATTCTACCATCTAATTATGGATATGCCCTAAACTCCATACTGAGTCCACTATTGTTTATTCTTTCTTTCTGTTTTATTGAGATGTTTATATAGATGTTATCTGCTATGTTTCTCAAGCCGGTCTCAAAATCCTACCTTCAAGGTATCGTTCCTACCTCAGCCTCCCAAAGGGCTAGAATTACAAATATGAGCCTATTGTTTATGCTTTCTCATTTATTCAACTACTGTTCCATGCAAATGACTCCCAAGTGAACATATCTATGAACACTTACATGCATTGCAGTACTTCACAACATCCAACTGAATATCATAGTGATATCTCAAATTTAAAATGTCTGAAACTGAAATCAACTTCCTCATACAAGTAGATCTTCTTTCTATTGATACTATTTCTGTCATTCTTTCAGTTTTCTCAGTTAAAATATTTGAAGCTCTTTTAACTCATTCAGCAGCCTTTCTTCCATGTCCTATGTCTCACTGAATTTTCTAGTTTTTACTCATTTAAATATCGCTCAGATTTTATTTCCTCTCCATTTTTAGGGTTTCCATCCTAGTCCAGACCTTTACTAACTCATATTTGGATTACTATAATTTCCTCCTTATTGTTTTCCTGTCCCATTTCTCTCCTGCCAAACTGTTTTTCCCAAAGCATTATTTTCATATTTTCATGTTTGTTATTTAAGAACCCATAATGTGAAAATTTTCTTTTATTTTTTCTACTTTTTAGAAGTTTTCAACATTCTTCTCAAAATAGACCATGCAAGAAAAAGATCTGAATAATTGAAGATTTTAATTGCTTGGATTCCAAGTAATTATTTTTCGGCTCTAGAGTTTTGCATGCTCTCCTATCCTAATTCCAATTCTTTCTTATCATGTACATCAAAGCATTACTAGCTATCAAAATGAGATCTGAAAAATATCTAACTTCATTCCAGCTCTGTTCTGAGATGTGCTTCAGGGGCTTAGAAGGTGGTAACTAGCAGAGCATTATCAGCTCCCCGACAGAGGGAGAGGAACAACCATGCACATGCTCACTCCGTCATCAGAGAAGCCGACACTTTAGTGCTCGCCAAGTGGTAAATGAATTTTGACAATTATTTACTTACATCCATTTATAGCAACAGTCTTTGCCTCCCCCAGCACTGTTGTGTATCTATCTAGTACTAGGATATGCCACTCCCCTTGTGACAGAGTAACCCTGAATATAAGAATTTCAATGATTTGAAGGGTACATTACTGTTACTTTCTTCAGAATTCAATTTGAATAAATCCAATTATATCTTGGTAATGAGACTACTAATATTAATGTCTTCCTTAGTGAGCAGTAAAATACACTCCAAAACAAACTGAAGAAGTCTTTCTGCCCCAGAGACCTTTGGGGATTCATGAGGTTAATTAACTGATATAAAAAATAAGGACAGATAGGCATTATTCAGCTGATTTCCAGGAACCTATGAAGCAACCAAGATGTTGAGGATAGAGTAGAAACTATTCGTGATCACTTAGGAGAACAAGAGGAAATAAAGAAGTCCCATATATGACTGAAACACAGTTGAGGATATGATATGGCAGGCTTGTTTGTGAAGGCACAAAAGTACATGGTAGACATTTGAGTGTCTTGGGGTGTGCTTGGTTGGAGTGGTGCACTGTTATAGAGTGGATTGCCTGGTGTACTACCATTTTGATTTGTCATCAACACCCAGTATGCACTTCTGTTCAAACTAATCTTTCATTTGCAAAGTGAAATGAAAATATTAATAGATCGATTATAAGCCAAGATATCTCCTTTTATGAAAAAAAATAGAATTTACTTCTTCCGGTCAACTCATACTTTAGCTACCCAGAGGGTAATGTCAACAAACAAAAAATAATATCTTGAAGACATATTTATATATGCACAGCATAGAGGTATTACCAAGGGATTAAATTACTTTATGAAGTAATTTAAATATATTTTTGGTATAGTATGGTGTCATTGTAAATTTTCTATATACTTGAGTTATTGCTCATTTTATACTTAATAAGTTCCTTAGGTTTTAGCAGCATTGCTAAAATTAATAAAAACATTAGAACTCTCTTTATATAGTTCAATTTATAGCTGATTTTAAGAAAATAACCCAAGTGGGTTCACCTAACAATTATTTCTGCATTTCCTTTACTATATATGTGGCAGTTAATAACTGTGTGTATATATTCTATAAGACAAAGGAATACACAGATAATAATAGGAAATGATTGATTTAGCTATTTGAACATAAGTATTGCCATATACTGACTTTAATCTTCTGTGGCGTTTTTTTTAAACAGAATAGAGCAGCATTAGCCACTAAAGTACATTACATTTATTTGGAAGGCAAGTTCTGAAAAAATCATGAATACATTGTGAATTAATATAACATTTATGTTTACATAATTTTTCACTTAAAATGTCAAATTGTATTATTTTAGAATCTCATGAAGTTGTGTTATTATACAGTATGATAGATGAGATCTATGACAGAGTAATTAGAATAAGATATTGAAATTATTATCATTTTTCTGTACTTAATGACATCATTTTCAGTTTCTGTTTTAGCTGACTCCATCAATGTTAAATTTGAGCTAGTATGTTGCAATATAGGTCAAGTTAAGGCAGAAAGAACTGAAACAAAAGTATATACAATTGCTAATTGTTGGATACTAACCAAAGCCATACATTCCAGTCTGGTCCCCAAGGAAACATTATTTGCTTAATTTGTTGAAGGTACTAGTTTCTGAGACATACTAGAAATAATATGTGAAGTCAGGTGGCCATTGCTATGTTTGCTAATACACACCTGAAACAGGGTGAAAAAGATGACCATCTACAATCTTGGTTTGATATTTTCCCATTTACTTTGTCAATTTAAATTTCACATTTTATAGTAATTTATTGCAGATTACTTTTACTTCAAAAAATCAGAAATTTTTCTTTTCTCTAATCATGAGGAATTGGAAATAAAGCAAGCAATAGCAAATGCTATTTTGATTCGGAGTTTTCTTTTAAGACTGAAGTGTGGTAAAATCTTTGGGTTAGACTTTTCTGGATTCAGTTTAGTCATTATTTGCCACACTTCATTGTTGACACTCAAAGTAATTGACAATCAGTACATCCTGAGCACTAACTAATTGGAATAGATACTATAAAAGACCTGTGCTGGTACCAGGGTATTCTAACCAAATATGATCCCTGCCACTCTGTACTACATTGTATTGTGGCAACAGCTCAATAGTAACACATTAAACTTTCCCAATTCTACTCTTCTACACAGTCTCTGCCCTCTCCTATTGTTAACTGCTTATAGTTCTTTTTGCTTCAACATCCTGATCCTCCTCTTACTCTTATCACAAATATTTTGCCTCATTCTAAGTAGAGTAGAGCCATGTTTGAGTATCTTTTGCCTTCTTATCATGGTAACCTTAAATGCCACTTATATAAAATACCATATAATATGTATATGTGTGTATGCTGTACTTTGGATGTTTGTCCCTCTAAACTTCATGCTGAAATTTGATCCCCAATGTTTCAGGTGGGGCCTAATGACAGGTGTTTAGCTCATGGAGACAAATCCCTCATGAATGGCTTTGTAGAATCATCACAATAATGAGTAAGTTCTCACTCTATTAGTTCCTACAAGAGATGTTTGTTAAAAAGAGCCTAGCACTCTACCCTGCGTCCTCTCTCACCATGCAATCTCTGTCTATGTTGGGTCCCCTTCACCTTCTGCCAAGAGTGCAGATAGCATCAGTCCCTTATCAGAAGCAGACGTTGCCATCATGCTTCTTGTATTTCCTGCAGAATGATGAGCTAAATAAGCCTCTTTTCTTAATACATTACCCAGCCTCAGGTATACCTTTATAACAACACAAAAGCACTAAGACAATATATATAGAAGAATAAAAATTAAGATGAAAATCAAGAAAAATATATAACTAATGAATGTGTTGACTATAAGAAACAGAATGTCCATTCATTGGGGCTTAAATAAGAGGTATTTTTTCCAAAATAGAAAGTTTCCAGACAGTAAGATGCTGGCATTAGTTTAGTATCTGAACAAAGTCAAAGCTTTGGATAGTTCTCTCCATTTCACTAGGCTTTTCTCTTATAATCATATTATGCTCACATGGCTGTATCTATCACAGTACATAAAACTGGGCTCAAAGACAGGAAAGAGGCAGTGGTATGGAGCCGAAATTTTTCTCCCATGCTCATTTTATCTAGGAGAAAATGATTTGTCAAAAGCACTCCGCCCCATGAAAACTTATACTTTATTGGGTAAAAGTAGATTACATGCCCACCTCTAATCTAGGCATGGTCCCACTTTCCCTCAGATCAAGGGATTTTTTTACCTGTTACATTTGAGGAAGAAAAATGAGGGAGTGGTTGTTAGGTAGATAACCAACAATATCTCCCACATAAAGTATAGGGAAAATGTAGACACATATGCACAATATTTTATACAGTAGTTTTAATATCTCCTTCCTATTCTTACAAAGTTTTCAAAGCCCCTGGGTCAATATATATAATCAAAAATAGGGAGTTTAGAGAGTATTTGTTAAATGATTCTAAATGAAGGTCATGAATTTATCAATCTACTTCAGCTTTCTTTCCGGAGTCTATCTTCTACGTTCTTAGCATGCTCTTCCAACTTGATTTGTCAGTCATCAAGATTTACATGTTGTTATAGTAGTAAGGAAGATAACTGGATATGTTTATTGTTTCTTTTGTATTATCTGCATCAGAAGTCTTTAAAAAATTAATGCAAATATACATATGGAAATTTTCTTCCAAAAGACCAGATTTCTCTTTGCTTAGAATGTGATAAATTAAAAATAAGTTGGAAATGGAAGGATTGCTATAATATATAATAATGATTATTGCTTTGTGAATAAAAATTCCTAATGTTATACACAAAGTCCTTTGTATAGGGATTTCCATTTTGTTTTGTTCTATTTTTCTAGCTAGACGTTTATATTTGTGCCCAAATTGAAATATGTCTGATTTAGGGTATTAGAACTATTGACTGATTTACATAACTTCTGTAACAGTACTATTTGATTATTTAACAACAATCTATCAGGACATATAATAAAAATAATGAGAATAAAATAGTTGGTTATATGTACAAAGACTGACTCGCATCATGGATGGACCTTTGAAGTTGAATTTTTATTAATAAAAATATATTAAACACATCTTATAAAGAGGAATTTAGTAGTTTTTTGTAGAGAGCTGATTTTACTTATGATTATTATTTTTCTTTAGACACATTCTACCAGATACATCACATTGTATCTCAGCAATTATATTTGATTGCAATACTTGATTCAACTAAAACTGTCACTAAGTCTGCCACTTGAGAAATTTATGAGTGTATTTTTGTTATTGTAGATTTTTGTTTCGTGTCCATACTATTTTTCACTCTTTACTTCCTGGAAGTTTTTCACAGCAGTGTTTTCTCAGGAGACCTGGAGGCACTGTCCATGACTTTAATCACAACAGAAGTTCAATGTTTAAATAACTGCTATTAAACAATTCATTAAGTGGTGGCATAGAGTATAGTATTAAACAACTTTAGAATGGTTTCATATTTTAGAATAGCTCATCGGTTTCTATCACCCAGTTATCCTTCTTCATTAGCATGGAGTCAAATGAACAAAATTTATTCTGACAAATTATAGTAATTTTTCTTCATCTTTCTTGTGTGAACATACTTTATACTCCCAAGTAGAATGAAGCATCAGAACTGTCTTTGTGTTTGTATACTAACACAATCTATGGGATTTGGGGAAAATCTCTTGATCTCCCAGGCTTTTGCTTACTTATGTGTAAATAAGGATAGTAGCCTTAATTTTTAGTTTGCAGGTACACATAGGAAAGTGGAAGTCATTGGATATCAAGCAGGGTGGAGAGGGGAGGAGAGGAGAGGCAAGAATCCACTTAATGAGTACAATGATCACTGTCTGGGGGATGGGCACATTTATAGCCCAGACTCAAGCCATGTATCAAAAACATTTGTACCCCATTAATATTTTGAAAAAAAAATTTTTAAATTTACTTTGATTTTTCAAAAATTATACAAACCCATGAAATATTTCTAAACACTATTTTATGAACTATATATAAAAACCACTTTATAAATTGAAATTTCTATATAAATATATATGAGTATTATGATCTCAATTCAGTTATGTATGTCACATGATCCATGCTTTATAACATAATAGAAATTAAGAATTTAAAAGCACATTAGAGTTCTTAGGTCGGGCATGGTGACTTACACTTGTAATCCTAGCACTTTGGGAGACCAAGGCAGAAGGATTGTTTGTGGCCGGGAGTTTGAGACCAGCCTGAGCAACATAGTGAGACCCCTGTTTCTGTAAAAAATACAAAAAAAAAAAATGGCTGGGTGTGGTGGTGTGAGCCTCTAGTCCCAGTTAGTTGGGACACTGAGGGAAAAGGATAGCTTGATCCCAGGAGTTTAAGGTTGCAGTGAGCTATGATGATGCTACTGCACTCAAGCCCAGGCAACAAAGTGAGACTCTGTCTCAAAAACAAACAAACAAAACAAAAATCAAAAAGTGTGTAAGATTCATTGTTTTCCAAAGCCTTGAAAAAATAAAAAATAGAAGCACATTAGTGCTCTCATAGTTTAACATCTTTATTTTTCTGAGATGATGTTTAAGGCCCCAAGAATTATTGCTTACTAACTGTACTGTACTTGTGGAGAAAACACCAGGCTAGAATTCTTGAGTGCTTGCCAAATAACCATCTCTAACTAACATCTGTGTTTAGAATGTGACCTCTCTTCCATTAAAAGTAACAATTCACATATAGGAATAAAATTTATCGGGCATTAGGCAGATGGGAGGGGGAAGTGGGGATGGGTATATATATATATATATATATATATATAGAGAGAGAGAGAGAGAGAGAGAGAGAGTGCGATGTGCACCATCTGGGGGTTGGACACGCTTGTAGCTCTGACCCCGGGGGGGTGGGGATGGAGGAAAGGCAACATATGTGACCTAAACATTTGTACCCCCATAATATGCTGAAATTAAAAAGAAGAAGAAGAAAAAAGGAACAATTCAAAAGTCCCCGATGATGATTAACTGGACATATCAGATGCTATATTGCAGAGGAATTGTATATTTTGAGGTTTGTATACCAGACAGGTATTAAGTTTTCAGTGTCACTTTTGATATTTTAAACACTTTCAAGCAGTTACAGTTATTAAGTTCCTAAATCTTAATGGCTTTAAGAAACATATCCTATGTCCCTAGATACTATCAATTTGTGACAAATTGTGAGGGGAAGCTTCCAGAGAGATGAAGAGAGATGAACAACTTGACAATGTTTAAAGAATTTTAAACATTTTTCATGACAAGTCATTTGAAAAGCACATACACACACAAAAAATTGACTGAAAATGAGATTTAACAGACACAGGACAGCTAGTTCTCAATTTTTTAAAAAAAATATTCTACTACTTGGATGCTGAATTTGATGTAAAGTTAAAACATAGCTAGATATTAAGTTCAATTTTCAGAAAAAGTTACAGAAATTCTGAAGCCCTCTGAGTAACAAAACATGTAATATATTATTATACACTCAAATGTCCTTGAAAAAAACAACATTCAGACCTGATATTATAATTTTTTTGCAAAATAATAGTAAGCAGATAAGAATAATTATTAAATTTATTATAAGTTTATTGTTTGCATTTTTCTTGCTCAAATTGATCCTCTATTAAATTAATATTAATTAATAATATTGCAAACATGAGATGATTGATTTTCATCCATAATAATATGCATTTGTTCTTATTAACATCGCTCTGCTACTAGGGATAAGCCATTTGCTGTTCTAGAAGATTTTCTTTGCTCACAAACCAAATGGTGTAGTTCTAAGCATTTCAAAGTGACTTGATTTTAAGGATAACAGTAGTTGCAACATATGCCAATATATACCAGATAGGGAAAAATAAATCTGTCATGGAATTTTAAAGTAGGAATGAGGCTTTTCTTTTAAACTAAATTGAAACTTCAATTGTTTCAATAAAAACGACATTCATTATTAGCATCAATTTCTTAGTTAAAAATTGAATCCATTTGATATTCCCTTTGAAAGTCTGTAGTAGTGATAGTAGTAAGTAATGGTAACAATAATTACTGTTTTTGAACACTATGAGACAGACACTGTTGTATACCTTCCTTTATATGGAAAATCTCATTAAATCACAAAAACAACAATATTATTAGGTAGATGTTATTATCAGTATCCATATTTTACAGATAAGGAAATTTGGGCCTAATAAGATTAGGTCACTTGCCACATTCACAAAATTATTAAATATCAGAGCCAGGAGATGAATTCAATCAGCCTGAATAGAGATCTCTTAGGCATTATGTTATACTTAAAAACTCATCCTTTTCCTTGAGAAATTAAATATTAGTTTTCCAGGTTCTCCATCATTTATTAATTTATTTCATTTACTTGTTCTTATCCACTTATTTATTTACTCATTTGTTTAACAAATTTTTATTGAGTGCCAACTAGCTGTCAGACACTGACTGAATCTGACTCTCTACCTCAGAATCGATATGCCAGTTTGGTGCAATAAGACCAGGATTATCCAGCAGTCTCCAAGGCATGCAAAATTTCCTTCTAATTTTAGTAATTGTGGCAGACTCCTAAATGTGCATAAAAATCTGTTCTCTTCTTCTTTGGCATTCAGTTGGAGTACATTTTTCTGGCTTCTCTGAAATTTGGATGTGGCTACATAACTGAGCTTTCTCAAGTGGAATGTCAGTGGATGAAATTTATACCACAACCAGGCCTGGCCCATTAAACTCTCCTATGTTGGGTCCTCTTCATTATTTTACCCTTCCAGTGGATTGTAATGGCAATATTCAGTGCAATCCAGAAATCCCTGTGTTGAATATACCAAAGCCTCTTCTCTAAGTCCCTAAATGACTGCCTGGACGGAAACAGCCTAGGACTGTTAAGGAAAAGAAAAGTAAAATGTGCAGAAGTTTCAATTGTGCTAAGATGTTTGGGTCTATTGGTTATATCAGATTAGCGTACCCGAAATAATATAAAAAATTTTAAAATCCTCAAATCCTAGATTTGTGCTTTTTTTTTTTTTCTTTTTTTAAACTGAGCAGAGCAGAATGGCATTAGCCCTGGTCAACGTGCTTTGTTAAGTTGCTGGTGGCAAGATGGCTCTTTATCATTGCTGAATCTTTATCATTGTCCAGTGATATAGGAAAAACACCCCATCTTATGGAAAGTGCCATTATTATCAGTACCTGCTGATTGACATGTGTCAGTACAACAGATTTAATATATACTTCTTTTCTATTCCATCCAATTATATTTTCTATTTCTCGTCTTCAAGGCTCTCCAAAAAGGCACAGATTTTTTTCTCCAAATTCATTTCTCCTTACTCCTTCAAGATAGACTTATTCTCTCCTCTAGCCAGGATAATCCAGTTTTAACCCATGGAATTAAAATAACAGTTGATATTTATTGAGCATTTGGCATGTTAAAAGATTGTGCTGAGCCCATTTCGTGCATTATTCCATTTAACCTTTAATACAATCTTCTGATGTAGGAACTGCTATTACGAGTGATTAAATTGAAAGCTTAGGTAGGTTAAATAACTTTCCCAAAGTCTCACACCCAGAAAGTGGTGAAATTTGTATAAAAGCTCAGACTTTGCTTGATCAAGTTTAGAAACCCAATATACCCACAAATTGAAGAAGGGGGGCCTTAATGGAATTTTTTATGTGTTTCTTATCTGTGGTGCTGGAAATAATCTGGTGATATTGTTATTATTATTTTATTATTGAGATATAATTTTTATGCTATAAAATTCACCATTATAAAGTACTCAATTTGGTGGGTTTTGGTATACTCACAAAGTTGTGAAACTATCACCATTATTTAATTCCAGAATATTTTATCACCTCGAAAAGAACCCCTGTACCTGTTAGCAGTTACTCCCAATTCCCCCCACCATGAATACTTTGTCAAACACTAATCTACTTTCTTTCTACATGTATTTTTTTATTTGAAGTAAGTAATATAAATGGAATTGTATAATATGTAGCTTTCTGTATTTGGATACTTAGTATAATCTATTCAATTCCTTTTTTGAATAGTAGACTTTTATTTGAGCAGCTTTAGGTTTACACAAAAATTGAGTAGAAGTACAGAGTTTCCATATACCACCCTAACTCCCCTCCTCCATTTTCCTCTATTGTTAACCTCTTGCATTAATGTGGTACATTTGTCACAATTGATGAGTCACTATTGATTATTATTATTAATATAGATTATATGACAGTTCACTCTTTGTGTTGTATATTCTCTGAGGCTAGTCAAGTATATAATGACATCTATACACCATTACAGCATCATATAGAATAATATCACTGCCCTAAAAATCCACTGTGCTAGATCTAGTTATCCATTCCTCCTTTTCCTCAAACCCTTTGCAACCACTAAACCTTTTGCTGTTTTTCTAATACTGCCATTTCCAGACTACCACATAGTTGCAATCACATAACCTGTAGACTTTTCAGATTGGATTCTTTCACTTAGCAATATGAATTTAAGATTCTTCCTTGTCTTTTCATGGCTTTGTAGTGCATTTCTTTTTTATTGCACACTGATATTGCATTTTTGTAATTTTTGTTTTTTTTCAGAACTTTATCATTTTTCTGAGAAAATTCTTTATATTTTGCTTTCATATCATATTATGGGAATGAGTGTTTTTTACATTTTGCTGAGGTTCATACCATTTTTCTTTTTTTCTTTTCTTTTTTTTATTTTAGAATTTTATGGGGACACAAATGCTTTGGTTTCATAAATTGCCTTTTCACTGCCCAAGTGAGAGCAACAAGCATGCCCAACCTCCAGAGAGCATGCACCACACCCATTAAGAGTGAATTTACCCATCTCCTCCTCTCTGCTCACCCCTGTCTGACACATGAAGAATGTACTTCAATAAGTGACCATAACTTTTCATCAATTAGTACCAATTTAAGGCTGAGTACATGGGATACATTTTTTTTCCATTCTGGTGATACTTCATTTAGAAGAATGGTCTCCTATTCCATCCAGGTTAGTACAAAGGGTAGTTCACCATTTTTTCGCAGCTGAGTAGTACTACATGATATAAATATACCACATTTTATTAATCCATTCATGTACTGATGGGCACGTGGGTTGTCTCCAAATCTTTGCAATTGTGAATTGTGCTGCTGTAAACATTAGAGTGCAGATGACTTTTTATAGAATATCTTTTCCCTATGGGTAGATACCATGTAGTGGGATTGCTGGATCAAATTATGAAGAAGAACCCCAAAGCAATCACAACAGCAACAAAAATAAATAAATGGAACCTGATCAAATTAAAAAGCTTCTGCACAGCCAAGAGAACTATCATTAGAGCGAATAGACAATCTACAGCATGAGAGAAAATATTTGCATTCTACATATTCACTAAAGGGCAGATAACAAGAATCTATGTAAAACTTAAGAAAATCAACAAGAAAAAAGTCAAAAAACCCCAACAATAATAGACAAAGAATATGAACAGAAACTTTTCAACAGAAAACAGAACAACGGCCAGCAAACATATGAAAAGGGGCTCAACATCTCTAATCATTAGGGACATGCAAATCAAAACCACAATAAGCTATCACCTAACTCCAGTGAGAATGGCCTTTATCACAAAGTCCCAAAACATTAAATGCTGCCATAGATGTGGAGAGATTAGAACACTCTTACACTGCTTCTGGAACTCCAAATTAGTACAACTCCTGTGGAAAGTAATTTGGAGATACCTAGAAGAGCTAATGATTAAGATTTGGGGCAATTTTTCATATGCTTTTTGGCCGTTAGTCTGGCTTCTTTTGAAAAGTTTCTGTTCATGTCTTTTGCCCACTTTTTAATAGGGTTTTTGATTTTTTTCTTTCTAAATTTCCTGAGTTCTATACAGATTTCAGTTATCAGTCCTTTCACAGATGTACAGCATGCAAAAGTTTCTCCCATTCTGTAGGTTCTCTAATTGCTCTAATGATACTTTCCTTGTCGGTGCAGAGGGTTTTTTATTTATCAGGTCCCATTTATTTATTTTTGTTGTTTCTCTGATTACTTTTGGTGTCTTCACAAATTCTTTGCATAGACCAATGTCTATAACTGTAATTCAAACATTTCCATCTAGACTTCTTAGGGTTTCATGTCTTAGGTTTAAGTCTGTTATCCATTGTGAGTTGATTTTTTGAGAGGAGAGAGGGGTGGATCCTGTTTCAGTCTTCCTCATGTGGTTATCCAATTTTCCCAACACCATTTATTGAATAAGAATTCTTTTCCCCAGTGTATGTTTTTTTTCTGCCTTATCAAAGATAAGATGGCAATATGAGGATGGTTTTATATCTGGGTTCTCATTGCTGTTCCATTGGTCTATATTTCTGTTCTTGTGCAAGAATCATGCTGTTTTTGTTACCATAGGCTTGTAGTATAGCTTGAAGTTTGGTGAATTAATGCTTCCCAATTTGTTCTTTTTGTTTAAGATTGCTTTGGCTATATGGGGTCTTCTCTGGTTCCATATGAAGCATAGAATTATTTTCTTTAGATGTATGAAAATTGATGTTTGTATTTTAATAGGGATTGAATTGAATCTGTTGATACCTCTGGGTAGTATAGACATTTTAACAATATTGATTCTGCTGATCCATGAGCATAGTATAGTTTTCCATATGTGTACATATTGTGCAATTTATTTCCTCACTCTTTCATAGTTCTCTCTATATAGGTCTCTCACCTCCTTAAATATTTCCCTAAGTATTTTAGTTTCTTTGATGCCATTGTGAAAGGTATTGTGTATTTGATTTGATTCTCAGATTGATTGCTATTGGCTTATATTAAATCTATTGATTTGTGTGCATTGATTTTGTGCCCTGAGAGTTTGTTGAATTCATTTATCAATTGCAAGAGTTTTTGGTTGAGTTTGGGGTTTTCTAGATATATCATATCATCAGCAAAGAGGTACAGTTTGACCTCTTCATTCCCCCATTTGTATACCCCTGATTTCCATCTCTTTTCCAATTGCACTGGCCAGAACTTCCAGCACTATGTTGAATAGAAGTAGTAACAGTGGGCAAATTGTCTTGTTACAGTTATAAGCAGGAATGCTCTCATTTTGTTCCTCATTCACTATGATGGTGACTGTGGTTTGTCATATATGGTTTTAATAATTTTGAGTTATGTCACATCTATGCCTATTTTGTTAACAGTTCTTATCCTAAAAGGGTCTAGATTTTTGTCAAATGCTTTTTCTGCATCTATTGAGAGGATCATATGGTCTTTGCATTTGCTTTTATTTATATGGTGCATTACATTTTTAGATTTGCATATGTCCAACTATCCTTGCATCTCTAGGATGATGCCGATTTGATCATGATGAGTTATTTTTTGATATGCAGTTGAATTCCTTTTGATCAGATTTTATTGAGAATATTTGCATCTATATTCATAAGGAATATTGGTTTGTGGTTTCACTTTTTGTTGTGTCTTTTCCTGGGTTTGTTATCCAGGTGATATTGGCTTTGTAAACTGAGTTGTAGAGGAGTCATTCCTTCTCAATATTATGGAATAATTTCTGCAAGGTAGGTACCAGTTCTTCTTTGTAGGTTTGTTAGAATTCAGGTGTGAACCCATCTTGTCTGGGCCTTTTTGTTTTTGGATGCTTTTTTATTGATGCTTCAATTTCAGTGGTTGATATTGGTCTGTTCAGGAATTCATAGGTTGAAGAACATCTTGGTTGCTTGCAAGTTATGATAACTAATATTATAAGTTTTCACAATTAAGAATAAAGTTGCTATAAATACACCTGTGCAGGTTTTCCTGTGGGCGTAAGTTTTAAATTCATTTGAGTAAATACCAAGGGGTAAAATTGCTGAATTAGATGGCATGAGTATGATTAGTTTTGTAAGAGACTGCCGAACTGTTTTCAAAAGTGGCTGTACCATTTGCAATCCCACCATTAGTGAAGATTGTTCCTGTTGTCCCATATCCTCAACAAAATTTGATATTATTAATGCTTTTAATTTCAGAAATTCTAATAGTTGTGTAGTGGCATTTTATTGTTTTAGCACATTGACTACCACGCTAGAAAAAAAATTTTTCCCCTGGGACCATGGCGTTTTATTAAAACAGAATGATCCTTTCTAATTTGTTACTTTTTATTGTTTTCTGCATGTGAGATATATGCAACATGATCAATGTTTTTAGAATTAAGTTTTCAATGTGAATTGTAGCAATAAGAACATTCCCAAGTGAGATTTTCACGAAACAAATGCAGGGTTTTGCTTTATGAGGCACCAAGCTCAAAACAAGCTTAAGTTAAATACAACTCTCATGGCCATCAATATGTTAATTCATGATTTCTTAATGACATATGAAGTTGAGTATCTTTTTGCTTATTTGTCATTTGTATATCTTCTTTTGTGGAATGACTTTTTCAAATTACTTTTAGTTCATTTTTCTATTTTAATTGTATTGGTTGTATTGTAGAGTTTTAAGAGATTTCTGTATATTTAAGATAGCAGTTCTTTATCATATACATACTTTGCAAATCTTTTCTACAAATCTGTGGATTTTTTTCATTTTTTGATGGTATATTTTGTAGAGCAGAGGGTTTTAATTTTATGATGTCTCATTTAATTATTTTTTTCATGGATTGTGCCTTTAGTGTTTTATCTAAAAACTCATCACCAAACTCAAGATCACTTAGATTATCTCCTATGTACCTGTTTCCTTTATGCTGTTTTCTAGGAGTTTTTTTTTTATTTCATCATATAATGGGGGTACATATATTGTTAGGAATACATACGTTGCCCCTACCACTCCACCCCCCCCACGTGCCAGAGTCTCAAGTGAGTCCAGTCCCCAGGTGGTGTGCACGGCACACATTATGTGACTCTACTCTTCCTCCCCACTCCCGGAAGTATCTTTTTAGAGAGCTTTTAAATGGTACTGAATCCTGAACGTTGACAAAATAAGGAAAATAAC
>CAUYPO010061364.1:0-10154 GCA_963574435.1 Cheirogaleus major
TTTTCAGACATGGGACTTCCATGTTAAAGAAGGATAAATAAATAAACTATAAAAGCAAAAAAAAATAAAAATAAAATAAAAAAAATAAAATGTCCAGGTTGGGCGAGGTGGCTCACGTCTGTAATCCTAACACTCTGGGAGGCCGAGGCGGGAGGATCGCTCAAGGTCAAGAGTTCAAAACCAGCCTGAACAAGAGCGAGACCCCTGTCTCTACTAAAAATAGAAAGAAATTAATTGGCCAACTAAAAATATATAGAAAATATTAGCCAGGCATGGTGGCACATGCCTGTAGTCCCAGCTACTTAGGAGGCTGAGGCAGGAGGATTGCTTAAGCCCAGGAGTTTGAGGTTGCTGTGAGCTAGGCTGACACCATGGCACTCTAGCCTGGGCAACAAAGTGAGACTCTGTCTCAAAAAAAAAAAATGTACATGCCATTTGAATGAGCCACTATATCCCTAATTTATACTGCAACATGTGCCAAATGGGCATATGGACGAGGATAGTCAATGCAGCAGCGTTTGTAAGTTGAAGATTGGAAACAATAGTATAGCAGACTCAGTGTGGTCTTCCCATATGCCACTGGCTCATCTCCAAGTTCATCTGCAGCCAGGGAGGGAAATTCTGTGTGTACCCACAAAGCTTCCCACCTTAAGCCACCTGTAATGCTCTCAAGGGAAATCCTCAACCAATGATAATGGAAGACAATGCATGTCTTAGTTTACTCAGGCTGCCATAATAAAATACCACAGACTACGTGGCTTAAACAACAGAATTTTACTTTCTCACAGTTCTGGAGTCCAGAAGTCCAAGATCAAGGCTGATTTGGTTTCTGGTAAGGGCTCTCTTCCTGGGCTGCAGATGGCTGCCTTCTCAGTATATCCTCATGTGGCCTTTCCTCGGTGCATGCACATGGAAGGAGAGAGAGCAAGTTCTCTGCTATCTCCTTCTATAAAGACACTAATCCTATCAGATCAGGGCCCTACCGTTATGACCTCATTTAACCTTATAGTTGACCCTTGAACAATGCAGGGGTTATGAGCACTGACATCCCTCTCACAGTTGAAAATTCACATATAACTTTTGACTCTTCAAAAACTACTAATAGCCTATTGTTTTTAACTGGAAGGCTTACTGATAACATAAACAGTTGATTAACACATATTTGATATGTTATATATATCATATACTGTATTCTTACAGTAAAGTAAGCCAGAGAAAAGAAAATGTTATCAAGAAAATCATAAAAAACAACCCAAGTGCCCATCAGTACACGAGTGGATTAATAAAATGTGGTAATGTATTCCATGGAGTACTACTCAGCCATAAAAAATGGTGAACTAATACCTTTTGTAACAACCTGGATGGAACTGGAGACCATCCTTTTAAGTGAAGTATCACAAGAATGGAAAAACAAACACCACATGTACTCACTACTAAATTGGAACTAATAGATCAGCACTCATGTGCACATATGGTAGGAAAATTCAACAGAAATCAAGCAGGTGGGAGTGGGGAGGAAGGAGTGGGTTAATTCATACCTAACGGATATGATGCACACTATCTGGGTGATGGACACACTTATAACTTTGACTCAAACTGTACAAAAGCAATTCATGTAATCAAAATGTTTGTGCCCCCGTAATATTCCAATATAAAACAGAAAATCATAAAGAAAATATATTTACTATTCATTGAGTGGAAGTGGATCTTCATAAAGGTCTTCATTCTCATTGTCTTCACATTGAGTAGGCTGAGGAGGAGGAGAAAGAGGAGGGATTGGTCTTGCTGTCTCAGAGGTGGAAGAGGTGGAAGACATCAAAGGGAAGGCAGAAGAGGCAGCTTAGTGTAACTTTTATTGACAGAAATCCACATATAAGCGGACCCATGCGGTTCAAACCTGTGTTATGCAAGGGTCAACTGTAATTACTTCCACAAAGGTCCCGTCTCCAAATCTATTGAAGTTTAGGACTTCAGTATGTAAACTGGGAGAGAAGGGTGTTACATAAACTTTCAGTCCATAACATTATGTAAATACCCCAGCTTTCTAGTCCTTCCGTGTGATGTTCCTGAATCATGATCTGCCGTCTCTCAGAGGGTCCCCAGAGGGGTTGAGCCAGGGTTGCCCTAAACTGTGCTTATTAATCCCCCTTCATGGCTCTTCTTCCTTTCCCCTCACTGAGCTTCCTGGGGTCTCCCCCCAAGTAAATGACCTGCACCCAAGTCCTTGTCTTAGGGTCTGCTTTTGGGAGAACTCAAACGGAGACAATGTTTCAAATAATCAGGGATTTGAATCTGAATTTATGCCTGCAAGTATTGCTATGGTCTGAAAGTTTGTGTCCCCCCGTTCCAAATTCATGCGTTGAAATCTAATCACCAATGTGATGGTATTAGGAAGTGGGGCTTTGGGAGGTGATTAGGTCATGAGAGTGGAACCTTTATAAAAGAGGCCCCAGAGAGCTAGCTCACCCTTTCCACCATGTGAGGACACAGCTAGAAGGTGCCATCTATGAACCAGAAAACAGACACTCACCAGTCACTGAATCTGATAGAACTTTGATCTTGGACTTTGTAGCCTCCAGAGCTTTGAGAAATTGTTTATAAGCTATCCAGTTTAAAATATTTGTTATAGCAGCTGTGGAGGCTAAAGTAACACCATCTTGGTTGACTTTTCGTTTTGTAGAGACAGGATCTTGCTCTGTCACCTAGGCTGGAGGGCAGTGGCCCAATCATAGCTCACTGTAACCTGTTGGTCAGAGCATCCACAAGCCCAAACAAGTTCAAAAGAAGGAGAAATGGAATCTACCTCCTGATGGAAGAGTTGCAAGTTCTGGAAGAGCATATGGGACTGGCAATATTGCTCTGGCTATTTTGGGAAAATACAAATTGCCCTAACATCTTACATGATAACATCCTATGTGGAAATCTTTTAATACTATAAATAAGGGAGTAAAGGCCAAAACATGACTTCAAGATTATACAAGTATTTTTGCTTTATAGGAAACATCCTAATTTAACACACATATACATACATAACATATATAATTCTGATGTATTAAGTGGGCTTTAGAATTCAATGAACGGCATCAACTCCTGTCTTTGCCACTTTCTCTTTGGGCAAATTCCTTACCCACTCTTTGCCTCTGCTTCCTCATTTGTAAAATGTGAGAACCACCGCTTACCTCCCAGGGTTGTTGAGCTTTAAAGAGACAATGACTTTGTAAAGTTCTCTAGGGAGATTGCATTTTCCAAAGATGGCTGAAGAACATCTTCTGTCCCACCTATTTCTTTACAAGATGAACTCACCACTCCCCCATCAAGAGGTGGAGTCTAATTCCCCTCCCCCTGAATCTGGATGGGCAGGCTCTCATGACAGCTCCAAACAGTGGCACAGGGCAGAAGTGACGCTGTTTGGTCTCTGAGGCTGGCTTATACAGGCCCTGCAGTTACTGCCTTGTTCACTGGAACACTCATGTCTTGGAGTGGGCTGCGATGTAAGAAGTCTGGCAGCACGGTGGCTGCCACGCTGTAGCAGACAGCGAGGCCCTGTGTAGGCTCTCAGGAGGCAATCCCAGTCTCTGAGCCACCCCACCCCAGGAGTCAGACAGGCGAGCAAATGAAACTCCAGATGATTTCAGCCCCAGCTGTTAAGTCACCACCAGCCCTCAAGTCTTCCCAGCTGAGGCTCCAGACAAATCACTTCCCTCTACTCCATCTGAAATCCTAACCCATGGTATATGTAAGTAGAATAAAATGGTGGTTTTAAGCTGCTGCATGTGGGGCTCCTTTTTAATGCAGCAATAGTAATTGGAACACTCTTAAAGCAAGATTTGACACATAGATATTGAAACATGTTTTCTTTTTAACCTTTATTTTCCCTTCGATTGCTCTGAACAACTTATGCCAGAGAAGGGTCGGGTATGGTGGCTCACACCTGTACATTGGAAGGCTGTGGTGGGAGATTTGCTTGAGGCCAGGAGTTCAAGGCTACAGTGAGCTATGATGGTGCCACTGCACTCCAGCCTGGGCAACGGAACGAGACCCCTTCTCTATAAAAAACAAAGATGTCAGAGGAGGCATCTGATAAAGCTGGAGATCCATATGAGCAACACGTTTGCAAGCGACTATAATAATATTACATCATATACATACTGCAGAGAGAGGCCCAGGGAGCAGAAGCCAGACACATAGTCATCCTTGGCAAAGCTGCAGCAGATTTCGTGCCAGCAGGCAGGCGCTCAGAGTCCAGAGCTGGGCAAATGGTGAGGAAAGGATGGGTCATTTAAGTCCGACATGTGGCAGCTCAGCAGGGAGTGGTTTCTGGGGTTCCTGCCTCCTCAGTAGCGAGCAGCACTTGGGAAGAGGGAGGAACCTGGTTGTTTAATCCTGGGGCTTGGACTGTGGAAGGTGGTGTGGGAGGAGGGGAGAACTGACTGCATGATCCTCCTCAAAATGGAATAACACCACCCTCCAAAGGGGCGTGGTGCACTCGGCTTGTCTAGGGTTGTTGATATCAAGACAATCAAAAAGCAAACAAACAAACAAAAAAACAAGACGATCAAGTACCGTGGATGCGACAGGCAGTGAGTCTTTACAGAGAGCAGATCTTCCTTGAAGTAAAGCAGATGGCAGTCTTGTGATTCCCAGAGTACTCCCCAGCAGGAAACTGATGTCACAAGCAGATGGGGTAATGGAGAACTTCATAGACTATTTACAAAGGTGAGGGCAGGTTAAGGGAAACCAAAATGAATGGTGCGGTGCAAGCGGGCAAGCAAGAGCAGAACGCCACGTATCTCCCAGGCCTGCAGTTGCAGTTAGAGAGACAGCAGCCTCCTGCTCGAAACCCTGGCTTCTAGCAGAAGGACACAGCCAACCTATAGCACCCGGGGGGAGGAATGCAGGAAAATCATCTCTGCAGCCTTACTCTCCTCCTGTTGGCACTCTTACTGGCTGAACCCAAAGAGGAGCCAGACAGAATGGGCCTGTTGAAGCAGTCCACAAAGGTCAACCATCCAGGACAGAGAACAAAGTGGAGAAAGTCAAGATTGGACCTGGAAGGGCAAATTTAAGACACCGAACACACCATGTCACCTGCACATCCAGTTCAGGGAAGAGGACACTAAGGACTTCTGAAGCAGGAGGCCAGTAAGGGCCAGCCATGGCATCCAGTCCTGGCTCTTCTCCCACTGTAGAACTAACAGCATCTGCTGGAAACCAAGGGTAACCAACTGGGATAAAGCCAAAAGGCTAGGGAAAGTTACGACTTAGTGGACTCAAAGACTAAGCTATGACAGCACAATCCCAGTTTCATATCTGATTCATTCATTCATTCAGGGTTTCTCAAACTCAGCACTATTGACATTTTGGGCCAGGTCATTCCTCGTTGTAAAGGGCTGTCCTGTGCATCATAGGATGTTTAGCAGCATCCAAGCCTCTGCCCTTGAGATGTGCCCCATCCAGTTATGACAACCAAAAATGCCTCTGAGCCTTGCCAATTTTTCCCTGGGGGCAAAATTGCCCTTGATTGAGAATAACTGCATTCTTTTATTCAAGAAATATTTAAGGAGTATTCATCATGTAGCAGATACTATGCCACTTGGTCAGAGGACACGGTATGTGCCTGTGAGACATGGTCCTTGCTTTCTCAAATCTCCGCATAGTGAGGGAGATCAGTATTAAACATGTAATTACACAAATAACTCACATTTGGGAGAAATTTACATTTAATAGAAGATCTGCATGACCTTTTCAAGCAGATGCCAGTTCTGGAAAATCCATAGATATGGAAATACCAGGCTGTAGGGGGAGTTCTTTTTATTGGCCTTTAGCTTTTTTGTAAAGTTTAAGTTGTCTTATACCTTGAATCTCAAAATATCACATACTTTGAAGCTGAAATTTAAATAACACCTGTTAAAATCAGAAAGCTTAGCTTATTGTGGTGGGTTAACTCATCTAACGACAGGATTATCAGGATGATGTTTAAGGATTTAAATGCCACCAGGGCATTTTCTCTCCATCTCTCATTTCTGATTTCTTCTCTCTTCATTTTCATTCACTTGCTAGGAAACATGGCTATGAACAACTTTTCAGTTTTACACCTTATAAATTCTACTATCGAAGGGAGACAAGTTCTTTTACTTAGGTGTAGAATGAAATATCCGAGGGTTGCGATCTAATTGGCCCAGCTTGGGTCATCACCATCCCTGAAGAAATCAACTGTGGCTGAGTGTGGAAAGGGAGGGAGGAGGGGAGAATCAGGTCAGAAAAAGCAGCTTACCAAACAGGTATGTGGCCAGGTAAGGATGGCCATCCGTTAGCTTTTGCTATGTCATAAACTACCCCACAATAGCAACCATTTTATTTGCTCACAATTCCGCTGGTCAGCCAGGCATTTCTTCTGGTCCAGGTCTGCTCAGAGGGTGCTGGATGATCTAGGATGGCCTCACTCGACTGTCTGGTGGTTGGTGGGCTGTTTGATCTGGGGTAGGGGGATGGGGATTGGGAGAGGCAGCTCACTTACATGTTTGGCACTTGATTTGATTTCAGCTGGAGTGACGGGATGACTTGGCCACATGTCATTCATCATTCAGCAGACTGACCTGGGCTTGTTCACATGATGGCAGAAGAGCTTCCGCCAACAAGAGGCAGGCCTCAATACACACGTGTTTTTCAAGCCTCTGTTTGCATCCCGTTTGCTAATGTCCCACTGAACAAAGCAAGTTACACAGCCAAGCCTAGATTCAGGGCACCAAAATATTGACTCCTTCTCTAGACGGAAGAAACTGCAATATATTGTGCCCCACCCCTCCTACCTATCCATTGTGCGTGTGTGAAGTAATGGTGGAGATTTTCGAGGGAAGTGCTACAGACAAGCTAACTACTGTTGACCATACAAATGAACCAAATGTACCCTGTGAGTAATAAATGCAAAGATGGTGTTATGTAAAGTTATAAATAGAGATATGATGGAATGACAGAATGTATGACCAATTAAGCCCTCCCTGTTTGTTGTAGATGTTCATAAGAGTATATTCACCATTTACATATTTCTGGTGTGAGCATTATCCCAGGGTTTTATTTTTCTCTGAAGTCTTGGCAGCTTCTAAAAACTGACTGTTTCACTGGAAAATATTGTACAAGCCAGATGCATCAGGAAATGGATGCTAGTGATAAACATGTCCTTTCCAAGAATGGGCTGTCCAAAACAGTATGTTCTAATGCTCTGTGGGTCAAAATTAAGTACAAAAGACTAGAATCATTGCTTTTAACTATTGAGTAGTGAGGTGAACCTAGAACAAGGACCAAATGCACCATCAATTTGGCCTCTTGAAATTTTTGTTTTGGTGTAATTTTTCTTTAAGAAAGAGAAATATAAACTCTCAATAGCAACATAATGTAATAGCTAAGAGCATGAACTCTGGAGCCAGAGTTCAAGGTTCAAATCCTGGCATTCCCACTTGCCGTGATCTTGGACAAGTTACTTAAGCTATCTGTGCCTCAGTTTTCTTGTCTGTGTAATGGGGATGCAATAATAGTATCTACCCCAAATGAACGTTACTAGGGCTAAATGATTTAATATCTCCAAAGTTCTGACCTCTGCTTGGGATAAAGGCAATGAGACAAAATCTGAAGCATTCTTAAAAATATCACTGTGTCATGAGGATGATTATTTATGTCCCCAGTCTTCATCAAAAGGCCATTGCCTTATTCATGTTGATTAACAGCAACAGAAGCTCAGGTAGAGCAGGGTAGTGAAATATTATAGTACTCAGCCTATTTGCAGATCACTGTCTCCTGTGTAAGGCTGGTGAGGAAGAGGTGGGGAGTGTCAATAGTGTGGTTGAGAGAACATCAGAGAATTTCAATCATGCATGCTTTCCCTGTCTCCTCTTTCTACAGGTTGTGTTTTTAAGTGAAGTCAAGTGTTAATAAAGCGTGAAAATTGCAATCTGTAGCCATCACCCATGCATGTAATGGAGCCATCACCACACAAGCTAGCCTTGCCTTTCTTGAACTATCCATAAAAACAACAACAACAACAACAAAAAAAAAAAAACCAGCAACATTCAAAAGAATAGGTAGCTGCCATTAAAAAGAATAAGTACTTGATATACAAAAATATTAACAAGGGATCGTTAAATAGCTAATTCACTGCTTCACGTTCTTTACAAGAATTTGAAAGAACACGTGGTAAGGTTAAATGACTACACAGAAGAATGAGCAAACTGCTTGGTGTTGGTATTGAAGCACTTCATTAAATCACATGGCATTTTATTTTGGGGTTGATTAAATCAATTTTCTGTGCCCCCCACCCCCAAATTCCCATATCATCCATCATCTCTCTTTATTGTCCCTCCTGTCCACAGAGCCAACACAAATATTTGTTGAATGAAAGAATGAATAGTTTCCTCCATGTAACTGATCTCACAAAAACACTCTGGCAGGAAACAATGACTCCCTGAGATCTAAGTCCACAGATGTATTTGAAAGGTGGGTAAAGTGTGAGAAAGGATTTAAACTAGCAAAACAAATCAGAAAATTATCTCAGAAAATGGCCCCCTTCCAACAGATCTGGAATTATTAACATTCTAAGAATGGGGAAACCTCAGAAAAATGAAAATCAGGATTATTTTTCTACTGATTGGGTATCATATGGAACCTCACTCTCAAGTTTTGTCATCTGATTCCACCCCACCCTCCTCTCATCCCTGCCCCACTTCCTCCTAAAAAAGGATTTCCCTCTTGCTTTGTTGCCTCACTCACCACATTTTACAAAAATAAATTTTAAGAAAAAGACTAAGTCTATCCTTTTAAATGGGATTTGTTTACAGGTTCTATGAAGTTTTATGAAATCACTAGTGCATTGAACTCTGGCCACATCAATTGCTTGGAAAAGGTGAATTGCATTGGGGGAAAAACAAAAAACCAGCTCTGGATTAGATTAATGGGGTTGAGACATTTGTTATTTTTACAAAGCAAGCTTGGAGACTACAGATACGGTACAGTATTGTACTGTCGTGGCCCATTTGCAGGACAGGGGATGAACACAAAACACAAAAGAAACACACAAAGAAAGACACGGACACACATAAAGACGGTACAAGACTGCAGTGCCAAACACACCAGTTGTTTTATTTTTATACCCTAAAAAATCAAAGTTACTTCCTTATACGTGACCACCCAAGCATTACAGCAATAGCCATAAATTCCAGAACACGTAGCCTAAGGACACAGATGTCCCCTGACTCAAGGTTTCCAGGTGGTTGCTCAAAGCATAGGTCAGAGGCTGAGATAAGCAAAGGTTAAGCAAGGCAGCCACAGGGGGCACTTTCCGTCTCCAGTTCCTCTTGGCTGGCCCCCCGGCAGCTGTGCCTGTCTTAGGTTGTTCCTCTTTGAGGAATCTTACCGGTCATTGACTATCCAGCCATCTTACAGGGCCAAGCAACAATAATAGGAACAATGTGCTTATCATGTGGCCTCCAGGCCCCTATTAACATGGGGCTGGGCAGCTCTTGCCTATTTACAGAAACTCAGACCCTTTGTTATGCCTCTAAGCAGCAATTTTGTTTGTTACATGGGCTTTGTTTGTTTCACATTACTCTTAAACATTCTGGGCAGGGCACGTATGCTATTTACTAAATTTAACTCTAAGCTGGATAAGTATTTTGTTAGTACCCAACAAATCCTTATTCAATAAATGGTGCTGGGAAAACTGGATAGCCACATGTAGAAGACTTAAATAGGACCCACACCTTTCACCTCTCACAAAATTCAACTCACGCTGGGTAACAGACTTGAATCTTAGGTGTGAAACTATTAGAATTCTAGAGGAAAATATTAGAAATACTCTTCTAGACATTGGCCTAGGCAAAGAATTTATGAAGAAGACCCCAAAGGCAATCACAGCAGCAACAAAAATAAGCAAATGGGATCTGATCAAATTAAAAAGCTTCTGCACAACCAAAGAAACTGTCAAGAGAGCAAACAGACAATCCATAGAATGGGAGAAAATTTTTACAAGCTACACATCCGATAAAGGGCTGATAACTAGAATCTATTTAGAACTCAGGAAAATCAGCAAGGAAAAATCAAACAACCCTATCAAAAAGTGGGCAAAGGACATGAACAGAAATTTTTCAAAAGAAGACAGAATAATG
>CAUYPO010061366.1:0-10400 GCA_963574435.1 Cheirogaleus major
GAAAATAACTATAATAACTCCTATTAAGGACTTGTTAAAAGGTCACAGATTCGTAGTAACTTATTAGCTGAACGTACACACTGCAACTGCAGAGATAAAAGCTGTAAAAGTAAAAGCTTTTGGCTGTCGACTAAAGTCGACACTCTCGTTCATCTGTGGCTGTCGACTATAGTCGACGCTCATACCGAAGTGGTTAAAAGTAGGGATGTAGGCCAGGCCCAGTGGCTCATGCCTGTAAATCTAGCACTCTGGGAGGTAGAGGCAAAAGGATCACTTGAGGCCAGGAGTTCAAGACCAGCCTGAGCAAGGGTGAGACTCCATAATACAAAACATAGAAAAATTAGCTGAGTGTGGTAGCAAAGGCCTATCTATAGTCCCAGTTACTTGGGAGGCTAAGGCAAGAGCATTGCCTGAGCCCAGGAGTTTGAGGTTGTAGTGAGCTATGATGAGGCCACTGCACTCCAGCCTAGGCGACAGAGCAAGACCCTGTCACAAAATAAATAATTTTTAAAAATAATAACAGTAAGGATGTAGCTCGCATCACACAAAGGGGATCTTTAAAAGAGTGCTTTAAGAATTTAATCTGCTTTGGTAAATGTAACCTTAAATACTATCTTTAAAATGACAGCTTGATAGATATAAGAAAAAATTCTCAACATCACTAATCATCAGAGAAATGCAAATTAAAACCACAATGATGTATCATTTTACACCTGTTAGAATGGCTTTTATTAGAAAGATGAAAAATAACAAGTGTTAAGGTTGTAGAGAAAAGAGAACACTTGTATACTATTGGTGGGAATGTAAATTAGTACAGCCATTATGGAAAACAATATGGAGGTCTCTCAAAAAATTAAAAATAGAACTACCATATGATCTTGCAATCCCACTACTGGGTATGTAGCTAAAGGAAATAAAATCAGTATGTTGAAGAGATATCTACACTCCCAAGTTCATTGTAGCATTATTCACAATAGCCAAGATATGGAATTAACCTAAGTGTACCTCAACAGATGAATGGATAAAGAAAATGTGGTTTATATATACAATGGAAAGCTATTCAGTCTTAAAAAAGAAGGAGATTCTGTCATTTGCAATAACATGGATGAATTTAGAAGACGTTCTGTTAAGGGAAGTAAGCCAGGCACAAAAGGACAAATACCATGTGATCTCCCTTATATATATGGAGTGAAAAAAAGTTGAACTCTTAGAAACAGAGAGTGAAATGATGGTTCCCAGCAAGTGGGCATTGGGAGGTTGGGAAAACATTTGTCAAAGGACATAAAATTTCAGTTAGACAGGAGGAGTAAGTTCAAGAGATCTATACATCATGGTGACTACAATTAGTACGTACTTAAAACTTGCTAAGAGAGTAGCAACATACTGATTTCGTTTCCTTTGGATATATACACAGTAGAGAGATTACTATATAGGTCATATAGTAGTTCTATTTTTAATTCTTTGAGAAAGCTCTATGCTGTTTACCATTTTCCAGAAAAAAATGGTAAGTATACATATGTTAATTAGCTCAATTTAGCCATTCCACATGTGTACATACATGCAAGGGCTGTCCGGAAAGTTTCCAGCCACGTAACCATTCTTGTTATATTAACAATGGCTGGATATTTTCCGGACAGCCCTCGTATACTGTATCAAAACATGTTACACACCATAAATATATGTAATTTTCACTTGTCAATTAAAAAAACCCAGCTTGATGACCATGTATTTTCTGTTGTTGTCAAATATAAACAACAAATACTATAAACATTAGCTCAGAAGCAAACACATATCTTAAATTAGCATCATACTGAAGTGCACTCTTTTTCGGCTCTGGTCTTTTCTCCTTTTTCACAATGCTCTCTGCTGTAGAGGGGCATAATCAGTTTGCAAAGTTATCTAAGGGTCAAAGGACACAGTAAACCTGTACCCTTCTTTGTTGCCCCCAGCCAGTTCCACCATGTCCTAGTGCTATACTCTAGGTCTGTTCTGTGTGACAATGGCACTATTTAACAATCTATAAAACGAGCATAAAATATGGCCAGTGGTTACATGTGAGTCATAAAAACTATAATTTGCTTCAGTTTTCTTCCTTTTGGCATAAGACCATTATAAGTTTTGTTTGTAAGGTATGAAATGGCACTCGGTATCAGGACGGACACCTGTAAATGTCTCATTCAACCAGTTATAATAAAGTTGTAAAAATTTATAGTATTAGTGGCTAACACAACTCTTTGTATCCTTGGCAATAGTGGTTTTTTGTTGTTTTTTTTTCTTTTCTTTCCACACCAAAGTGACTTGGGAGGCAATACTATTTGGGACCAAAAAAGTAATTCAAATATGAGGAAAAAAAAGTTCTAAAAATCACATCAGGAGTGCCGACCAAACAGCATACTCTCAAAACGTCAGAGAAAGTTCTCAGAAGTCAGGATACAACAGAGAACTTCTTCATCATCTCCCCTATGCCAACAAGTGTGCCTGTGTTACGTTTATCCCACTTTTACGTGGTGAAGTAGGTTTACATGCACTTGAATGTTAGTAACGCCAGAGAACTACTTCAATCATCCTTTAAAAATATCAACATTAATTTTAAAAATCCTTAGGTTTCCATTATTTTAAGATCTTTGACCTTCTTTAGAGACTCGGTTCTAACAAACTTGAATGAGAAAATAATTTTCTTTACTTCACTCTTCAAGGAGCCTTCTTCTGCCTCTTCCTCGACTGCTGCCAGGAAAGACATGGAGCCTCTTCTGTTCACCTGAAAGGCATAGCACAAGGACACCTGCAGTCGGGCTGCCCTCCAGCATCACCAGAATCCGGGCCTGACTGCATTTTTATGTAGCTAATTTTTTACTTACTTTATCTGAGATGCCCACCCACACAAGTAGCCTCCGGGTCCTGAACCTTTCAGCTCATCCAGCCAAATATCCTGACTCTGTCCAATCTCAGGTCCATGCATCGGCCCCTCACCAAACAATTAAAGAACGTGTTTCGCTGAAGTACATTCAGAGTGAGCTTAGAGAGGCACTGAGCCATTTCAGAGCTTGCAATGGGCTGACTTTTCTGTAGGAAGACACTTCCAAGCATGGCTCGACCCACCTGCCGGTGGAGTTTCATGAGCCCGCCCTAAAGTAACTCAGGCATAAGAATTCTGGGTTGAGTCCAGAAGAGACACACCCTGAGGATTTATATTCACTGGTAAACAACCTCAGGTAGAGTATTTCCACTTTTAAAAAAATTTCCTTTCCTATAGACCATAGACATAGACACTACAGTTTTTTTTCAGGTGAAAAATACTCCCTATCAACGTGCTCGTGGAACGTGGGACCAGCATTCCCCTAGTCATACCCACCTTCCACTCAGAAGCGTCCCTCTCTGCCACTCCCTCGTCCTCGGGTGCTACGGCTGATAGCATTTCTCTTTCTGCTGCTTCTTGTTCTTGCTTTAAATGCTGGTGAAGGTTTAGTACAGTGGCCTTCAAGTCCACCAACAGGTCTTCTTTTTTCTGGTTCAAACTCAGAATCTGCTTTTCTATACCTTCGATTTGTCCCTGTGCAGAAAGAGTGTCTGTGTTGTTTTGGGAAGTCTGAGGCCATGGCATGCCCTGAGGAGCCTGCTGGCTTTGGTACAAGGGATGAAGATTTCTCTATGTGTTTTGTTTGCAAAACCAGGAACTAGCCTCTGATACAATACAGTTCCTCTCCAACCAGGCTGTATTTCCAAAGGTGCTGTGTGGGGTTTATAAGCTGTAGGATGCCTCAGCCTAACCAAAGACTTGTGTATCAGAATCTCTGGGGGTCAAGCCACAGCACAGAAACTTGTACAAAGCTCTACAGGTAACTGTGCTGGACAGTCAGAGTTGGAGGCCACTGCTGTAGCCATGGGACCAACAGGACCAGCACGCAGGGGCCAAGGCCCAGGAGTCTGCACTCCAACAACGCAGCAGAAGCTCCTTCTGCATACTTCCCGTTTTGTCACACAGAATATTAACAACACATGTCCCCAGCAGACATGTTCCCAAGTCTTCCTGGAAATTCCTTAGCAGACTAACATTTGGGAACCACTGAAAGAAAACAAGGTTAGAAATCTCATTCTTTTATAATTGCTTTTGAAGCCTTCTTTATTATCATCAAATACTGTTACATTTTCTACAGTGAAAGCTTCTTACCAAATCAGAAAAAATAAGCAAAGTACTGTGCAGTGTAAATAACTATGGGAATAATGGACAGATGATCCAAAGCCTCACAATGTTACTTTTAACATTTGTATTACTGATACGTGCGAATAAAAGTTCTTCTACATGGCAGATAAGCAGATGCCCACTGTCTAAGAGGATTATGGAATCATAGAATCCTAGATTTAGAAGGAATAGCAGGTTTCAAATAGTCTAACATCCTCTCTAGTGCCTTTGAGAAGTGTCACCCAACCTGCCTGAGTTCTTGCAGTGAGAGTTGCATCAGAAGGCAGTCTGCTCCTTTTCAGAAAACCTCCATGTGTTTGAAATTTGTTCCTAATATAATTTCTTAACACCTTAAGGACCGCTCATGAGTTTTCTCCTGTTTCGTGCGTCATCTGTTAAGGACCGCTCACGAGTTTTCTCGTTTTTCACTGTAGTTATGATGATTTAAATAACATGCAGTTTGCCCAAAAATGTGCGGTCCCTGGTGTATGTCTTAGAGATTTCTATGCGGTACAAAAGGTTTTAAACCCCTATTCTTTCCTCCTCCTTCCTTCCTTCCTTCTACCCATCTACCATCTATCCATCCATCCATCCATCCATCCATCCATCCATTCATAGAATCAATAATTTTTTACATACAGAGAACTGTAACATGTCTCCACCTACAGGGACAGTTCTGCAGCCCAGAGAAAGAAGGTGACTTGTCCAAAGCTGCAGCGAGCCTGTGACAGAGCACAGTCCTGGGCTTCTTTATGGCTCTGCTGCGCGCATTCCTGCCCCAGTGCCCCTATTCTGTCTGAACGCAAAATTCCTGTGACATAACAACCGTTTGAGTGAAATCTGAGTTGGCTGTGGTTTGTGTTCCAGTCTTAATAAACACTAAATTTTGGAGGAACAACGCATCCCGACAAGAACACTTCCGCCATAAGAATAACACTTAAAGAAACAGAGTGGTCTGCTGAGCTACCAACACTGCGGAGGCACAGCAGGACACAACGCAGTCATTCGCAGAGTGGCATCTGCAGACCCCTGGGGGGCCACAGTCCCTGAGGTCAAGATCCTTTTCATAATAATACTAAAATGTTGTTATATTTGCCTTCTTCACTGCGTTGACAATTGTACTGACAGCATGAAAGCAATGGTGGGTGAAACTACTGGCACCTTCTATGGATCAAGGCAGGAACACCAACTATACATCATTGTGACGTGTTTATAGGAGAAAAATTGCCAGTTTCACTTAAGAATGTCCTTGATAAAGAAACATTCGTGCTGTCATAACTGAATAGCTGTGACTGGGTAGTTTATAAAGAACAGAAATTTATTTCTCACAGTTCCGGAGACTGGGAAGTCCAAGATCAAGGCACTTGCAGGTTTGGTGTCTGCTGAGGGCTGCTCTCTGCTTCCAAGATGGCATGTTGAACACTGCATCTTCCAGAGGGGAAGAATGCCGTGTCCTCACATGGCAGAAGCCAGAAGGGCAAAAAAGAGTGAACTCCCTCCATCAAGCCCTTTTATGAGGGCACCTAATCCTGTTCATGAGGGAGGAGCCCTCATGACTCAGTCACCTCCCAAAGACCACACCCTTCGATACTGTTGCATTGGGGATTAAGTTTCAACATGAATTTTTGGAGGGAACAAAAACATTCAAATCATAGCAATGTGTATTTTTACTATTCTTTGTGAAAAAAATGGGAAGTATGCATATTTTGTTGTATACCAGGTAAAATGGTTGAGGAAAAGTATTTATGTTATTGTTTGAGTTGTGAGCTGAACTACCCTTTTTCATAGAACACTATTTTTGTTGGCAAAACTCAGCTGTTAAACTATAATTATGAACTTAAATCCCAAAAGATTTTTCTGGAGATAGATGTTAACATTAACAAACATAATTTTTTTAAAATAACTGCCTACTGAAATGTGTTAACATTTGGAAGATCTGCATGATTCGGTGAAACAATATTTTCCAAATGACCAAGCATGATGCTATAAAATCATGCACAGTGTTCCCATTTATAAGTAGGAGCTAAATAATGTGCACACATGGACACAGAAGAATAAAAGACATTAGAGACTGGGTGGGAGAGGGGTGAGGGTGAAAAATTACTTAGGGGGTATAATGAGCACTATTTGGGAGGTGTTTGCACTAAAAGTCCATACTCCACATCCCTGCACTATATCCATGTAACAAAACTGCACTTGTACCTCTTCAATCTATTTTTAAAAAATCATTCACAGTTAGATGATCCACTCAAAGTGCAAGACGCACCAATGGATTTTTATGTAAGAGTATGTAAAATTCTTTGACATGGCTTCAGATTCCATTTTACAACTAACTTATAACTACCACTTGTTGGGTTTCAGTGTAGTTTCAAAGAAAAATGTCCTCAGTTTTTTAAAAGGATAATTAAAATATTCCTGCCTTTTCCAAGTATGTGTTTTTGAGAGCCTGGATTATTTTTACATACCTCAAATAAAACTGTATGCCTCAATGAAGAAACAGATGAGAATCTAACTGTCTTCTATTAAGCCAGACATTAAAGAGATGTACAAAAATGTAAAACAATATCACTCTTCCCACTAAATTTTATTTTGGAAAATATAATTACTTTAATAAAAATGTTATTTTTAGTCTAGCCTGGACAACACAGTGAGACCCCATCTCTAAAAGAAAAATAAAATAAAATTTTAAAAATATTATTTCTATTAACATGTAGAAGGTTTATTACTATTATTTAAAAATAAACCAAACAAATATATTTACATTTCTGAGTTTCAATTTCTGTATTGGTAGATATAATGCATATAAACAAAGGCTCTTTGGGGTCCTCACATTTTTTACTGTAAAAGAATTCTGATGTTTTTACAATACTGCATCTTTCAAACTGAGTCTGTATTAATGATTCCACCACTTAATGGCTGTGTCACCTTGGACGTCTCTGTACTTCTCTGTAGAAATAACTTGCCCTTGATCTCATAGCCAGCAAGTGTTATAACCTTGCTTTGAGAGCACCATATTCATCGCCTGCCTTCATCAGCTTGACGCCATGGAAAAAAGCAGCTCTCTATCATCCCTAGCATACAGTCAGGTTTTGTTCATTATAGAAATGTGAATTCAAAAACAAAGACTGGAAAAAACCCTAGCAGTAGAGGGTTAACATGCAAACTACTGTGCCTGAGTCCACAGGATTGTTAATTCCAGCATATGGCACTACTGCTGAGTATATGGAACTCTTCATTAGAACAGTGTTCAGGGTCTTTACCGCTAAAGCCCAGCCTGCCCACACTGCCTGACCTCTATCTCAGAAAGTCAGGTTGTCCAAATATCCTGTTTTGTATCAGCCTCTTTAGTACCAGAGCAAATTCAGACCAAAATGAACCAAGCTGAGGCCAGGGGCACTTAAAAAGCCCTCCATTAAGGAGCGAGGTACAGCAGCCCTGACCCAGTTTCTGAGGTTAGAGCTGCCTAGCCTACAAACAGGTACGGCTTCTCTTGATTAAACATCAGGGGCTACAATTTTCATCATTTTTTAGTAGTGATAGTTATATAATCACCTATGTAATGAAATAGGAATGGAGAGTAAACACACACAGAAAGCATCTTCAACTGGAAGACAGCAGTAGGAAATTAACTACCACTACAAAGGCTTCTAGACACCAGTGGCTTAGCAAGCGTTGAATGAACTGATGGACAAATGAAACATAACTGTATGAATAAAAGAAACATACCTGTACTTGTGGCAGGTTGGCAGCTTGGTCTGGTGACATATGTTCAAGGGAGAATTGAGCTGAATAATTATTTAAGATGTGTTTCAAACGTTCTATTTCTTCATCGCATTCATTAGTCTGTTTTATGGCTACCTATAAAATACCCCCAAAAGAAGAATTTTTGTCATAATCTAAGGACTAGATTAACTAGACTATTAGACTAGAAATTAGACTATTTCCGTTTTCTATCCCCATCAGAAGTTCCAATCAATTACAGCAAATATGCAGCCGTTCAGATTCCAATAGGACATAATAGCCTGACTATAGAGAACAATGTTTGCAAAGCTGGCACCTGACCTTCTTGCTCTGCTAGATGCCAGGGCACCTTGGGCTTTACTAGTGCTTCAAGTTCAAGTCTCATTGGACACACCTTTGCTCTTAAGTATTTCCAGTCTAGTGGGTTTGTTCTGGGAAGCATTTTATGGCATGCTAACATAAAGTTGCTAAGTTTTAATGAAATTACTGATATGTCGCATATGCCATTTTAATACACATTCCACATGGGGATTTTCACATAGAAAGTGACATTACTATTCAGAATGGACAGAGCATGTGATTGGAGTCATGATGGGTTTTTTCGGTCAGACACATCTCACCTGGTACCCCTTGGGATCAGTGATGTACATTTTATGAGTAAGAGGTTGTAGGTTCAAGAGCAGTGTGAATTTACAGAATAAGGCAAAACTAACCAGAACAGAACCTGGAATCTAGTGTTAAGGGAGTAATAGAGCTCAGAACTATTTGTGGACTAAATTATATGATCAAATATAATGAAAGATAAAGAAATAGACTTCGATAGAAAGTCTATACACTACTTTGGTATGCTTCATAATGAAGCAAAATGTCCTTTAAAACTACAAAGTTTCTAGCCGATGCAAATTCTTCCTTGTATTTTCTTCGATATTTAACCACAATTTTAGCTGTAGGCTAGAAATGAATAACAGTGTTCACCACACACACTTGTTCCCCCGCCCTCAGTCATGAACTACATCCCACTACTCCCCACACAACTAATTTGTCTTATTTTCCACAACAAGGGCACTTATAATATCTGAAGTAGGAATTAAAGAAAATGTCCCATATTCTAATTGTTTTCAATTACCACTGGCTTATTTAGTTTTGTAACATATGAGGGGACATCTGATTTCCACAGCACAATAATATAGAAAATTTTAGCAGCATAGTTTGATACCTAACTTGGCATAAAATATAATTTCTTCTTCTATTTCCCAACTTGCATGTTGTGAAGAAGCCACTTTAAAGCATGGTTAGAACTGTTATGTTCCTGACCAGGAGATCAATAAAGTACAAAAGAATTAAAAATAATAGATCATATTTTATATTTTTTTCTTCTGTTTATATTATTTAAAAATAGTACATTGAGGCTGGGCATAGTGGCTCGCATCTGTAATCCCAGCCCTTTGTGAGGCTGAGTGAGGCAGGAGGATAGCTTGAGGCCAGGAGTTCGAGACCAGCCTGGGCTCTACAAAAAACAAACAAAAAAATTAGCCAGATATGGTGGTGCCCACTTTTAATCCCAGCTACTTGGGGGGTGGGAAGGGGGAGCCTGAGGCAGGAGGACTGCTTGAGCCCAGGAATTTGAGGTTGCAGTAAGCTATGATCACACCACTGCACTCTAGCCTGGGCAACAGACCAATATCCTACCTCAAAAAAAAAAAAAAAAAAGTACACTGAGTGCTAGATCTTTTTTTCTCTCTCTGGGTGTTAGGGAAAGACATCAGTTGATCAGTAGCCAGGCCAGAGAGACTGTATGAGTTAAACCTCAAACCAGAAAGTACAATATCCTCACTCCTTAGAACAGAGTGGCCACTGAAATGTGAATGAAATGTAAGAGGGAATAAGATACGGCAGTTTTCTTCTTATAACCAGCTGGCAGTTGTGAAGGAGGAAAAATAACCTCTAAACTGGCTCAAATAAAAAGGAAATGCAGGATATATTGAGGGTCTACAGAGAGGGTTGAAAGTCTGTGGAATTTAAGGCTCTTTCAGCAACTTTCTGTTCTTGTGCGAGTGGTTGTTGATCTAGGAATATAAACTAAAGAAGAAGGTAATTTCTAACCAATGATGATTTTTTTTTTTTTGAGACAGAGTCTCACTCTGTTGCCTGGGCTAGAGTGCCACGGCGTCAGCCTAGCTCACAGCAACCTCAAACTCCTGGGCTCAAGCAATCTTTCTGCCTCAGCCTCCTGAGTAGTTGGGACTACAGGCATGCGCCACCATGTCCGGCTAATTTTATCTATATATTTTTAGTTGGCCAATTAATTTCTTTCTATTTTTAGTAGAGAGGGAGTCTCGCTCTTGCTCAGGCTGGTTTCAAACTCCTGACCTTGAGTGATCCTCCTACCTCGGCCTTCTAGAGAGCTAGGATTACAGGCGTGAGCCACTGCGCCCGGCCTAATGATGATTTTTGACTTGAGATTGCTGGGCCAACAACA
>CAUYPO010061367.1:0-50254 GCA_963574435.1 Cheirogaleus major
ATATATATATATATAAATTAGCCGGGCATGGTGGCGCATGCCTGTAGTCCCAGCTACTTGGGAGGCTGAGGCAGGAGGATCGCTTGAGCCCAGGAGTTTGAGGTTGCTGTGAGCTAGGCTGACACCACGGCACTCTAGCCCAGGCAACAGAGTGAGACTCTGTCTCAAAAAAAATAAATAAATAAAATAAAGCCACAATGGGAAGAGGATTCCAGGCTCTGGGACCACCCCCACACACACATAACACAGAAGCACAGGGGATGGAGGCTCTTTGCCTGGGGCCCGTGACCTCAGCTCAGCCATATAGACCATCTATCTCTCCTATTCTCAGCCTACCTCATCTGCCATATTGCTGGAAACAGCAGCTGATCCCTCAGGTAGTCAAGTGAGCAGCAGGTGTGACTTCACGGCCAGCTTTGCCATGACTAGTTATGCGACCTTTGATGATGCATTGTTTAACTTCTCTGGGCTCCATTTATTCATCTTGAAAAACAGCCACAGGTTACAACCATGATTTTGAATAAAAGAAACTGGACACCAATGACACATATTGCATGAGTCTATTTACATACAGTTCCAAAACAGGCAAGACTAAACTTTACCATTTAGGGATGCAGACATGGTGGCAAAACTATTTTTTAAAAACGGAAATGATCTTTATAAAAACAAAGTAACGACTACCTACAGGGGGCAGGAGGGAACATGAACGGGAAGGGGCCCTTGAGAGGCTGGTGTTATTCTGTCATTCGATCTTGACCTGGGCTGTGGGTTACACAGGTGTTTGCTTTATAATGATCACAATGACAGTTATCCGTAACACTCTACGTTTGTTTGTGTCCTTTTCTGTATGTCTGCTCTAATAATGATGACGAAGAAAAAATGGACAATCGATTTAAAGCGTCTCGTAAACTGTAAAGTACTGCAAACATAGCAGGGCTCAGAAATAACCTCTTCTTCCTGCCTGTCCTTTTCCTCTAGGATCATAATCTAGAATGTTTAAACCAGAGAGGGCCATTTTAGCCCCATTTTACAGAGGGGTAAACTGAAGCCCAAGAAGGCAGAGACATTTTCTCCTCTTCCTTCTCTCCTGCTACCCTCACAAGGGCTCCAGCCCTGAGGTGTGTGTTCTCCTGGCCCTCACGTTCCCTTCTTGCCTTGAGCTGCTGGAGTGTGTGCGAGGGAATCCAGCCACCTCAGAGCTAAGCGCCCACAGAGCATGTCCCCTCCTTTAGCTCCAACCTGTTCAATGCCCTCCATCTCAGCCTGGAAAAAAACATTTGCAATTTCCTCCCACCCACGAATCCTTTCAGATGTGCTCAGCCTTGGGAGTAGTAACAGGCTTTATTATTTTTTAAAGAATGCGCACACACCCTCCTGAGCTCACTTCAACCCTCTGAGCATCCTTCTGCGAACCTCTCCAAAGGCATAAAAAGTGGGCAGGGGAGAGGGCCGGGCCGCTGCAGGTGCATCTAAGATTCGGCTCAGACATTACAAGCTTGCAAGAGGCTGCCTCGTCTCCTTGTCAACTCAGCAGATGTGGCCTTATTTCCCTTTGAATAAATTGCCTCCAGCTTGGAGCAGCCAGGAACTTTACAAGCAGTCCTGTTCCCAAGCCCAGTAATTTGCCAGAAATTAGCAGTGACTAAGATACACCAGCCTCCCTTTGTTCTAGGCAGCGGGGACCAGCTTGTCCCTGCTTTAATTTTCAGCATTGGTCACAGAGCTGTGGACACTCAGCCATCCAGAAGCCCCAGGCCTGGGGTAGAGGGGCTATTCTTTCCTCACACTTGCCCGTGTCCCCCTTGCCTTACCCAGGCTGACGACAGAGGTACCACTGACTTTCCATGACATTTTCTTTTCTTTGTTTCTTTCCCATTTCCCTCTCACACACGTGTCTTCCAGAACAACAAAGAAACAGTGGGCAGACTGAAGGCCATTTTTGCTGCTTTGTTACAAACTGAAAGTTTTTTGGAAGACTGATGAGATCCTCCAAATCCCTGGCCTCCAAGAGACAGAGGAAAAGGCCACTGGAGTTTGTAGACCTATAACCTGTCCCCTAGCAGGCCACAGTAACAGGGCTGCCACCCCAGTGAAATGGACTCCAGCCAATGAAGGTCCGTGCCTGGGCCCTGCCCTGCAGTATAGAGGCTGGGTAACTTTGTGCAAGTCCTTTCACCTCTCCCGGCCTCAGTTTGTGCATCTGTAGACCAGGTATATTCCACAGGGTAACATGAAGAGGCAGGACCAGCCATGTCATTTGCAGGGTCCAATGCAAAACGAAAATGTGGGGCCCCTTGTTCAAAAGTCATTAAAAATTTCAGGATGGTGCCAACGAAATATTAATCCAAGCACAGGTCATTTCTGAGTGTGACTGTGCAGGTTGCACATCCATGAAACCCTGTGAAGCGATACTTATTTATTCATTCAGTAAATAGTGGGGACCGACTTTGTGCCTGGTACAAGTCACATGGGCTAAGAAATGCCAGGTGCTCGCAGACCTGGTAATCAGTGGGTACTCAGTAAACAGTGCATTTCATTTCATGCAAACCTCACAGTATAATACAGCATGGACTGTAATCCCATTTCACATTTGAGGAAACTGAGACCACAAGAAACATATCCAAGGTCCACAGCTAGTAAGCAAGAAAGGCAAGAGCTGAACATAGTTTTGATGTCAAGGCCCAGGGCCTTCTGGTTTTGCAGGCAACTCCAGCAGGCCAGCGTGAGTGGGGAGGAAGAGCCCAGATCCCAGCTGAAGTTCAGAGGCAAGTTCTCCCCTAAAGGAGTGGGGATGGGCTGGGGTTCTGTTTCTCACTTCAGTGCCAGCCAAGCTCTCCATCCCTAGTCACCAATGCTGGGTGACCTTCCAGAATCACTGTCTCACATAGGCTGGCTAAGGGCCAAGTACCTAGAGACCCTTTGAGTGACTGCTTCAAGGCTGTGAGTCACCAGGTGAGAAGGGACCCCAACAGGGCCACAGAGGGGGTCTTGGGTACCATCCAGATGTCCTAACCATTCTCAAAGGGGACAAAGACAGGCCAGACTTGACTGCAAAACAGACTTGAATTTTGAAAATGAGCCATCTGCCATTGAGAATATAAATATGGTCATTCCATCAATTAAGCAAGTAAATTTCTTTCCAACTCAAAATGTAGCAGAAATCATACTGGAAGGTGGAGAGGTTTAAATGGGAAAGATCACCTACTGTGAGCTTGGCACATAACAGGAGCTCGGTATGTGTTAGTTCAACCTGAAATTAAGTTCTTCATTAGAGTGGACAAAGACCAGCCTTTCAGTTCCCAGAACCAAGATCTGTTGGGCTGTTTTGCCTTGAAACCAGGCACTTCTCCTTCCCAGACCAGGCAGCTAAGTATAGAAGTATAGGTTGTGCACTGCACAATGGGAATGATGCACCCAGAGTTGTGCAGTGCACAGCCTGTGAGGGAGGCTGGAGAGGTGGACCTGCTTCCTTAACCACTGGGGGATCCCCAGAATGGATAGCGATGGCCTAATGCCTCCACCCCCAACCCTGTACCCCACCGAGCCCAGGAGCTTCAGCTCCCTAAATAAAATCTCACCCTGACCCTTCGGAGCTGGCAGTGAAGGGACAGTCTTCACATGGGGAGGGTGCCTGGTCCCCATAGCTCCAACTGTTGAGGTCCTTCCTTCTGCAGGGTGTTCTCACTCAGCACCATGCTGGAGTGAGGCTGTTCCCCTTTGTCATTCCTCCCCAAGACCCCTTCATTCGCCTTTGCCCACCCAAGATCAGACCAAAGCCTTTAGTCCAGACTCTATTAGGGTCCCTGGGATGCCAAGGGGAAAAAAACAGTCCCATGCAGCTGGGCGATCTGCCTTGCTGGCTTTAGCTCTCTCTGGAGTCCACAGGCCTGCCCCAGCCAGTGGGATTTGGGGGCAGCATAAAGAATCCCCCGCCCCAGTGGCTGCCCTCCCCCTCCTGCCATGGGAGGAGGACACTCCAGGCAATAATCCCACTTTTCCTCATTGCAGCCCAGAGAAACAGAGGAGGTCGGTGTGGGGGAGCAGTCAAAGTCCTAAGCATCCTGCTCTTCCTGTTCTCTCTCCACCGGCATTCATTTATCTTTCTGTCGTTTCCAGCTCAATAGGTCTCAGGGAAGGAGCATTGGGGTTTAGGGTCCAAGCCTGGATTCAAGGCCCTGTGAATGCTGCAGGGAAACTGCCTGTGTCTCAGTGCTGGGGCCGCTGTGATGCTCTGCCCTGTCCAGCGTGGGTGCTCTGGCTCCCTCTGGAACTGGATGTGTCCAGAGCAGGAATCCAGGTTCAAGGCTCTCCAGTGGTTGCCAGGGCCCTATTGGTGCTTCCCCATGGAGAACCCAGCTACTAACCAATGAACACCCCTGCTCCTAGGGAGCGAGGAGGTACTGGGGACAGAGGCCTCAGCCTGAAATTTGCACAAGAAGCCTCTTCCCACGTGACTTGGTCTGTTGGTGGAAGTGATGCAATTAACCAGCGGGGTTGCGACTGTGGGCTCTGCGCTGTAAACAAAACAGGAGGAACGAGAAAGAGAAAGAGGAGGAGACGGTGGTCCAGAGACACAGACTGACAGACCGGAGCATGCAGGGAGATACACAAGAGAGCCCAAACAGTTCTGAAGATGGAGACAGAAGCTTCGTAGGGGCTGTGTTTAGAATACGAATATTAAGAAGAAAAACAAAAATCAGCATTTCTTTACAGCAGGCCTACCACTGCCTTCCACTTCGGGGTGTCTCGGGTGAGATCGCTTGTGAGGTGTATGACAAGTAATTTGCATGAGGTAAAGGTGCAAATTAATATTAATGTAACTTCAAAGAGGTTCAAGGTTGGCCCTCTAACAGGGTCAGCGTCGCTTGCTGCCTTTCCCGATGTTTCTGGAACAGGACTGGGAGTGCTGGGGTGCAGCAGGAGGGTACCCCAGCCCTAGCCTGAGAACACTGCCCCTCCTGGCCCAGCAGAAATGATTCCTCATGGCAAGAGGTGGAACCCGCACCCCTCCCCCTGACTCAGCTGCTCGACCCACTCCTGCTTGGGACCTTTGCAGCTAGGTGGGGCGGAGTACAGAGCACAGCGCCCCTCCTCCCTCAGGTGCCTCCCATCCAGCCTCGGGGCTCCCCCTGGGCTCCCCCTACTCCGGGCTGCAGGGCGCTCTGGGTGAGCTCTCGGCCTCCTGTCCGGGTCTGAGTCGGGCTCTGATCGCCCTGCCTGTGCGCTCTGGCAGCTTACCCTCTCTGTGCCTCGGTTTCCTCCTTTATCGCTGAGGACAATAACAGTATTATTATTATTATTATTATTACTGGGTCATTATGGCTGAACTGTTTCCCCCTCAAAATCCATATGTTGCAGTCCTAACCCCAGAACCTCAGAATGCGATCATGTTTGGAAACAGGATCTTTAAAGAGGAGATTGTGTTAAAATGAGGTCACTGGGGTGGGCCCTAATCCAGCATGGCTGATATCCCTATAAAGAGAGGTTAGGACACAGATGCAAAGGAAAGGCCTTGGGAAGACACAGGGAGAAGGCGGCCATCCGCAAGCCAAGGAGAGAGGCCACGGAAGAAATAACCCTGCTGACACCTTGATCTCAGACTTCTAGCCTCCAGCCTGTGAGGAAATAACTTTCTGTCATTTAAAGTCCCCATCTTGGTATTTGTTACGCAGCCCTGGCTGACTGATACGGCCGTGGTGGGGATGAAACGACTTCTCCTCTAAAGCACTGAGTGCAGTGCCTGCCATGTCTAGGCTCGGTGACTGTCCCCCATCCTGCCTGCTGGGTGGCACATGAAGAAGACGCAGGCAAAGAGTCCAGAGACCCGTGTCCTTGTCTTAGCTGCACCTCTAACTCAAGCAGGTCACCTCCCTCCTCTGGGCTCTGTTTCCCCAAACATGAAACGAGGGGAATGGAGTGAACAGCAGAGGTTTCCAACTTTTTGACGTAAGTCACAGTGAGAAATGGCTTTTACCTTTGGGTCCAGTAAACACATAGGTACCATGTAACCGAAACAAAACTGGTCAGACCAACACTCACCCCTACTGGGTGCGAGACCTCTGGGATTTCTATTGTATTTAGGTGGCGACCTCTAAACTGATTTCATGATGACTAGTGGGTTACGACTGCAGTTTAAAGAGCACTGGCCGAGGGTCCTCGGGGCACTAAGGGGCCCCCACTCTGGGGAGGAGGGACCCCTGTGGGTCAGGACTTCAGCCTTGCACCACCCACTGCCCCCCGCCCAACCAGAACAACGTGCTCTTCTGTGCTCTATTCACTGGGCTTCCGCATAAGCTTTCGTTAGGAAAATGTGTTCTCCAGTTAGACGCCCCACAACCAAAAAATGATTAAAACCAATTGGACTGGGAGGCATTGGGTGATTTTGAGCTCTGATATTCTATGGTCTGTGCTTTGAATTGAATTGAACAAAATAATTGTAAAAGCAGAATAAAAATTTCTGGGAAAAGATGGAATTGGAATTATTTCATCTGGTGATGACTTACTAATTTATTTCCAGTAAATACATAATTGTTATGCACTAAGTAAAATGATTACCTTCTATGTCCCAGACCTTTTATATTACTTACTGTAAAACCTAATGAGGAAGGCCAGCTTATGCCCATTGTATAGGTAAATAAACTGAGGCTCACAGGAGTTCAGAACTTGCCCAAGATCACACAGCCCTGCAGAACATCTTGCTCTCCCAAGGGGAGGAGCTAAGAGGAGAAGATCTTGAGTCAGAGAAAGCACCATGGTTGGCCCCTAAGGGGGTCTCAGTTTTCTTGTTTTTAAAATACCAGAATCCTAGCACCCAAGTCTCAGAGCAGTTATGAGAACGGATTGAGGCAACACAAGTGCCTGGCTCATAATAGGTGCTCAGTAAATGGTAGCTGTCGTTGTGATCCTTCCCTTAGAAAATCCAAACTCAACCCGCAGAACACCACCCCCACCCCACAGCACACACACACACCATATGCTGGGCTAAAATCCTGCTCTGTAGCCTTCAGTGCTGACTCAGTTTTCAGGAGGAAGGGCCATGGTAAACATGGTGTCAAACCAAACCAAACAAACATCGCATTTTGAGGGAGACACACAGAGACACACTGCTCATACTGCTTTGAACACAAGTGCTAAAAGGACACGTCTACTCCGCCCCTTTCCCTCCCCCCTTGCAGATGACAGGAACAAAGAGAGAGGAAGAAATTTTCCTTCCAAAGCAGAGATCCAGGCTCTCGCATCTCTGAAACGGAAGTCCCCATACAGATCACCTGATTGCATCCTCTGGCCCATTTTACGGGTGAGGAGACTGAGGTCCAAAGGAGGCCCGGGGTGGACCCGGGGTCACACAGCATGCCTGTGGAAGGGCTGGGCCCATCTGAGAGCTGCAGAAATTCAGTTGTAAGCTTTTATGACTAGGGAAGTGGGGATTTCCTAAGCTTCCATAGGTCTCCTGGCCTGTTTCCTTTCGTGCAATTTGGTGCCAGATGGTAACCTCACTGCCCCTGACTTCCTAACAGCCTTCAACTCCAAGGGCTCCGCCTGCAGACAGGAGTAAAGCGGATTTTCCTACCAAAACTACCAGTCTGCCTTTTGCTGCCTCACCACAGAATTCATGCTTGGATAGCAATCACCACACAGACAGGCAGGCATACACCAGTGTCTGCCATTAACTTGTCCTTCTTCGCCAGACTGTGAGCTTCCCGAGGGCAGGGACTAGGTCTTTCCAGCCATAGGATCTGGAACGGGTTGTTCACACTCTCAAAGCCCTTTGGTTTCTTCATAGAGATGTTGGGAGAATGAAATGAAAATAATGTATATGAGGAGCTAAGCACATGCTTGAAACCATGTAATATATTGTTGCTTGGTAACAACATAACTAACATTCTAATGTTAGTCATTACTATTATTTTCTTAATTTGTATTATCATCTGTATCTCTAGCACCTAAGATATCATAGTGCCTGGCCAAAAAAAAAAAAAAGATGCTCAGTAAATTTGGAGGAAATAAATGTGCCAGGAATGGTACCATTTATGAGTCACCTACTATCTCTAGAATTTTTACTAAGGACTTGTATCAGTCGGCTATTGGCATGATATGCTGTGTAACAACCATGCCAAGACAGAAAACTAAAACAGCCATCATTTATCCTCACTCAGGGGTCTGCAGGTCAACAGGGGTGAGACTCTGCCCTCCATGTGTTCACTCTTGAGTTCTGGATAAAGGGGCTACAGGGGAAACAGTCCTCATGGAGCTGGCAGAAGTGTAAAGGACAAGTGGGAACACACAGAACTTAGGGCCTAAACCGAGAGCTGATATACTGTCTCTTCTGTCCACTTGCCATTGGTCAAAGCAAGTCCTATGGTCACCCTCAATGTCAGTGGGGCAGGGAAACCTGCTCTGCCTCTGCGAGGTTAGAGCAGGAGCCCAGGTGTGTAATAGAAGCGCAGGGGAGTGAAGAATTGCAACCCATAACCCCACCTGCCAAAGTGCTGACCCATCAAGCCAATCTCTATCTTGCAGGTGACTGAGAGCAGGTCACTCCCCCACTGTTTTCATCTAATCTACACCTAAGCTTTGCCAGAAGGATGCATCCTCACCAGGATCTAGGAGGGGGGGAAATTGCAGACACAAAATGAAATGTATTTTGAAGCAGTTTGCAAGTATAAAAAGCAAAGCATAAATAAACAGACAGTAATTCCGCTCATTTTGCCCTCTCCTGTTAGAGATGTTCGTATAAATCCTTCCTAACAGGGTGTTTAATTTCAAGAAGCTGAAAATCGAGCTGACAATGTGTTGTTTACGAGCAAATTCCAGGGTCTGGAAGTAAGAAGAAAGTATCGTTCAAGCTCACGGATTATTTTCCCTGTTAGGATGGAGCCTCCATTTTAACCTAGCAACGCCCTCTCCTTTCAGCCATGCCCCCCACCCCTTTGCTTCTCTGGTCTGATGGGGGTCGGGGAGTCGGAGAGCAGGAAGCACTTGAGGACACTGACTGCCAGGGAGACAGAGTGCCTGGGGCTCCAGGTGTCCCTGCAGCTCGTCTCTGTGGGGCACCGTCCACCCTTACAGCATGGCCCTTTCTGCCTCCCTGGGGGCCACCGACGGCGCCGGAAGGAAGGTCGGAGGAAGCACAGCTGTCGGGTGGGAGATGTGGAAGGAAGTCTCTATTTGCTCCCTTGCAACAGCAAAGACTGTTTACCTCCAAGTCTGTGTTTTTCAAGGAAATGGAAGCCGGCAGAGGAAAAACGCCCTTGTGAAAACATTTCCATGAATTTATGTTGTTCATCTGGAGAGGCACAAGCCTGCGGCGAGGCCTCAGGGACTTGACATGGTCGGGATGAGGCCGGCCGGCCTCTGGCCGCTCAGAATCCACAGCCACCTGCTAACTGGACTGCTGGACCCACGAGGAGAAGCCAGGTCAGGCTGCGAAGTGACAGGTGCCACCCTGGGCTCGGCAGGGCCAAGGAGAGATGCACACACACACCCCTGGGGCCCTCGAGGACATTCTGATCTGTCTCATCGGAGGGATGAACGAGGAAACGCAGCAGGGTAGAATCAGAACACCTGAGCTTGAGGTCCCAGGTCTGCTAGTGCAGGGACATGTGACCCTGGACAAGTCACTACATTGCCCTGGGCCTCAAGGTCCTGTTCTTAAAGTGAGATTGATATCTTGTACCTCTCAGGACTGTTGTGGGGACCAAATGAGGAAATGAGTATGAATGATCTTTTCATCTCCTTTCTGAACAGGGCAGGGCCAGGGGCTGGGGACTGGTGTCCTCAGGCACTGCTCCCTTGCTGGGATTGTTCCATGGAATAGGATTGAGTTCTAGGAAGCTACTGAACCAAGACAAGGGATGGCGGGAGCTGGGTACATGAACCACGTGGGGAGCCGAGTGTATTTTGTCGGCGCCAGATGAGAGGCTTGTCAGGTTAATCCATGGGAGGAGATTTCCAAGGAAGTCTCTCTAAAAAGGGAGAAGGGCCTTGGAAGAGAAGTGGATACTTAGAGAAGTAGCACTGAGTACTATGTAAGTCATACATAGTAAGGCCCTCCAGGTAGGGAGCATGCCAGGAGCCGTCTGGAGAGTGGACTGCTGCCCTGTGTTTGGAAAAGGTTGACAGGATTAGTGTGCTGAGTGGGGGACAGCATAGAGCAGCAGTAGGGGTGAAGAAAGAAGGGACAAGAAACAGATGGCGAGGAGCCTTGAATGCCAGACCCAGGGGTTGAGAGTCTGTTCCAACTAGAATGTTTTCAAAGAGAGATGATGGAAAAACTCAAACTAGTTTAAGCACAAAAGGGAATGTATAACTCGCATAACTGAAAAGTTCGGGAGTAGGGACGGGGTCTGGGGCTTCAGGTGAAGCTGAATCTAGGATCGTCGTGTCTTTGGGCCCTTTCTCCAGGCAGGTTTCCCCTTCGCGGGCTGCTGACAACTCCACCAAATGCATGCTTCCAGGCTCCAGGCCAGAGGGAGGTGGAAGTCTCTCTCGGAACTCCAAGCCAACATCTGAGTGCAGGTCACTTGTCTAACGGCCGCTTGCCTACCCTTCAGTCAATCCCTGTGGCCACTCCGGCCTCTACCCTGGAGCTGGGGTGGGATTGAGTGCTATGCAGACTTCATGGCTGAGCCTGCAAGTGGTGCTTTCCCAGAAGAAGAGGGCAGCAAGCATGCCCCACCAGTCCTGTGTCCCAGACCTGTACCGACAGGAGTGGACCCAGGATTTAGATGGTGACTCGTCGGCCTCCACAAAGCAGAAAGTGAGCACAATCCCCACTCATCCTCATCAGCCCCTCGCGGTACTGGGGCTGCCTCGCTTTTGGCCCTCGTCTCCTAGGCCCTGCAGAGAGAGGGTGACAGGCCAGGGCCAGAGCAATGGCCGAGCCCAGGAGATGGGGTTTGGGAGGGGCAGTGGCTCCCACCCTTCCTGGCACCAGCGACACCAGCGCCCAGTTGGCTTCACCAGCCCCTCCCCCACCCTCATATCTTCTCTCCCTTTAATCCAGCAAAAAGCTTTTACCTTTTTTTTCATCTGCAGTGGAGCCCGAGGATTTAGATCGTTTGCATTTCAAATGTTTATTCATGTTTTAATTTAAACCCCTAAAACTAATTCTGGGCACTCCATGAACCACGTGGCCCCCTAAGATCCTGAATGTCCAGGCCGGTGTCTCATCAAACTAATGTGCTACAGTGGGATTTGTGTGTGAGTGTGTGTTTTTAAGAGAAAAAAAAAAAAACCAATAACCAAACAGGAGGGATTTTGAGATATTAAATTGTTGTTTTAGTCTTTTAAATTCCGGATGGTTTCCATGGTAACTGGTAAGTTTGCTTCTTTGTTCTCTCCAATTTTCTGGAGAAGCCAAGGCAGCTCTTCCTAGCTTCTCAAGTAGGTTTGGAGCAAAGTCCCAAAGTCCAGGTGTGGGAGGGGGCGAGCTGCAGCCCGGGGAACTGGAGCCTAAATGAGCCCCATGTCGCCCCCCACTCCCCTGCCCACGTCCCCTGAGGCTCGGGACGATGCCCTGTGCAGGCTGGAAAAGCCCAGGTGGGCTCCCCGCAGGCTCAGCCTTCCCGCTTGCCCCTGCCTGAGATGCTGCCCCCCATGCCGGGGCGTGCAGAGGGCCACCTCGGCTCCTCCTCCTGGAAGCCAGGCTGGGCTCCCCCGGCCATTCTCTGAGCTCAGCAAGGCCCCCAGAGGTCTCAGACTATTCTGAGTCTGAGCCTCCATTTTGCTCACCACCTCCCAGCCTGGGTTCCCAAAGTCGTCCCAGTTATGGCACTTCCTGTTTTAGACCCCATCTGCTCATCCTCTAAGACAGTGTTTGTCAACTCTCGGTCCTGACGCACTGGGCTGTGAACCCACTTCAGCAGCTGTCAGCAGGGTCCTGGCAGGCAGGTGACAGGGCCACACTCAGGGGGACCGGGACTGGCCACAAGGTGTGGGCAGCATTAGGGAAACCAACACGGGATGTTGAAGCACCCAGGGCCAGACACAGCACCAGCCCTAGGCTGGAGCTGCAGGAAACGGCTGCTCCACGGAGGCTGTGACCCTCCGAAAGGGACACGGCCACTGCTAAATCGCCACCCAGCCATGACTTGGCAGTAGGCACCTGGCCTCACTTTCGTCCATCCTCAGTCGCCCGTGGTGCCTCCCTTTGGCCAAGCCCACGGGGCAGGCCGTGGGTAGGGGAGCCCACTGATGCAGGACAGGACGGAGAAGGGCCAGGATCCGGTCTGGGTGGTAAATGGAGACCAGCTCAGCAGGTCACCTGGCTCCTCCCTGCCCCCACCCTCCATGCCCAGCACCCTGCACTCCGGCAAGTCCCCAAACCCCCCATCTCCTGTTCGTAATCAAGATGCTCCTGAGGGGTCTCAGGGCCTTGCTAAGTCCCGATTGCCTGGTCCTACACTGGGCTCTGTGAGGATGAGACCAGGGGAGCAGAACTGGCTTCTAAGATACTCTTAGCTAAGTGCATCAGGGAGGGTGGAGAGGATTGCAAGTGGGAACAGGAGGCCTGGGCCCTAAAAATGCCTGGCTCTGGGTCTCCACGCCCCCACCAGTCCCCACACACCCCTCAGTGCTTCCTGGGGCTGATGCCCATGGACCAGGGCAGCAGGTGGAGCAGTTTGGACCGAGCACCTACAAGCAAGCCCGAGAATCTAGGGGAGAACTGATGGGTGCTGTTCCCAGGAGGCAAATCCGGATTAGATGTAAAGAGGAACATTCAAAAGGTCTATGCAGCCATTGTTAACAAGACACCCCCCCCCCTCTGCCCTCCAGAGGCAGGGGGAAGGGAGGTGTAAAGCTAGACAATGTGGCCACTTTCTGGGCATGAGCAGAGACTGGCAGGACATGGGAGAAGAAGCCATCTGGCAGTCTGGAAGGAACATTGTTCTAGACAGAGGGAACAGCAAGGACAATGGCCCTGAGGCAAGAGCATGTTTGGTGAGTGTGAGAAGCAGCAAGGCAGACTGACTCCTTGGCGGATGTGACAGTGAACCTGGGCCTGGAAGGACCCATGTGTGGTCTGTGAAAACTGGGCTTGCCAGATGGGAATCTCCGGGGCAGGGGCTGGGATTCTGTGTTTGTAAAAGCATCTGGGGTGATTCTGAAAGGAGGTGCCTCAGGCAGAAGCTGCCCGTGGAGCAGAGGCTCAGCAGAGGGTCTGGTAGAGTATTTTGGGGACAGTGAGCAGAGCTGTGGGGTGGACAGGGAGAGGAGCATAGGGACATGGCTCTGGGAATGTGGGTGGGTGGGTGGGATCAAGGAGGACTTTCCAATGAATGAATGAATGAATGAATGAACAAGTGAATGGATGCATGAAACAAGACCCCATGCCCAAGGGCACACAGCAGCAACCTGCGTGGGCACAGAGGACCCCAGAAGGCCCCCTACTTATCAGAATCACTTCTCGGGAAGTGTCCTGAGCCTGTGATTTTAGCTAGGTGAAGGCCTTCTCATACGCAAGAGAGGAAGTTAATGAAAGTGCTCAGCCTTCGCGTCGGCCAGTCAGGTGTGCATTCGACATCTGAACCTGGGAGACTAGACCACACAGCAGATAAGTTCCAGTGGGAGCCGAGGAAAGAGGCCTCCAGTGTGGCCGTGGGGCAGAGCTGGAGGAGCAAACTTGGCCAGTTAGGCCACTTTGCCCGTGGGGGGCTGGCCAGGGGTGATCAGAACACCGAATGGGACAGTCGTCTGAGGCTCTCTGGGTGGAAAGTCACGCCCAGGGCGTCAGGAGGCTGAGGTTCTGCCTTGGTGTCACCACCCTCTCGAGTGTGACTCTGGTTGTTTTTCCTCTGTTTGGGACCAGATTCTTCCCCCATGAAGTGGGGGCCCAGATCAGTTGTCTCAGAGTACCTCCCCAGCTCTGAACGCTGAGAAAACCACCTTCATCCCCCTCTTCCCAGGGAAGACTCTGGAGAAACCTGGGTGGGTGGGGCTTCCTCCCTGCCAACAGCCTTCAGGCCTGCTCCCAGCAGGTGAGGGGTCAGGACATGAGCGGGTTTTTCCCTGAAGCCTGTCCGGCTGGAGCTGGGGGCAGTACCAGCAAGCTGGCCATTCGCCACCCGAGCCAGCCCCGCTTTGGCCTCATTCGAGGAAAGCTGACCACAGGAAGCCAGGAAGCCTCGTGTGGGGCAGGATGTGTGCGTGTGTGTGTGTGTGTGTGCGCGTGCACATGCGTGTGCTTGCGCGCACGTGTGAGACAGCGTGTGCCCTTGTATGGGCCTATGTGTGCACAAGCGTTCACAGGTGTGCAACGTTGGCACTCATCTGCCATGTACCATCATGGCCATAGCAGTCTTAAAATATTCTCAAACATCCTCACCTGCCAGCACAAAGCCACTGGCCCAAACACCTGGAGTGACCCCTACTGCCCCAGCCCTTTCCTGGACCCCCGAGACCCCCATGAGCCCCATGGGTTACCCCCCAGCCCGCTCCAGCAAAAGCAAGAGTGTTCTGGCTGGTGGAAGGAAGAGGGCCCTCCCTGTTGTTAAAGACTTTGAGGATTGCCCTGCGAGTGTGTGCGTGTCTGTGTACCCTCGAGCTCATACAGGCCAGTTTCATTAGAGAGCCTGTCACTCCTCCTCCCACACCGATTTGCTCATAGGTGTCCCCTTCCATTGTTTCAGAGGAAAGAAACTGAAGTTAGGAGGCAGAAGGACCAGGTTCCCTGCCCAGCTGGCCTCAGGGCCCCAGGTAGGGAAACCAGCTCAGAGTTGACAACCCACCTGAATCACCCAGCCAGAAAATAGAGGAGCCAAGATTTGGACCCACGCAGTCTGGGGCACACTAGGCCTATGGCTTTTCTGCTCCAAGTAAGTCTGGGAACTAACAGCCTCAACTTCACATCATCTGAGTTTCCGGCTTGCAAATGTTTCCTGTGTCCACGGGAATCTCCCAACTCATCCCTGCAGCAGCTGAGATCCAGGGAGCCAGCGTGGCAGAACCAGGGCTCAAACCCAGGTGTCCTGTGGCCAGTGACTGGGTTCTAGCACTTCCCCTAAAGACAGCAAAATGGGGCTCCTGGGGCACCAGCTGGGTGTCTTCTCACTTGTGACATGTGGCATTACACATGCTAGGCCAGCATTTTCTTACGTCACTGAAAGACCTGCTAAGATACGTGCATCACTGACCAAAACAAAGGAGACCAGAAGATGGAGGCGACCCAAATGTCCATCGGCCGATGCGTGGATAAACAAAACAGTATGTCCACGTGGTGGAATATATTATTCAGCCACAAGAGGAACAAAATGCAGATGCATCCTACAATGTGAATGAATCTGAACATGTTTTTTATGCTAAGTGAAAGAAGCCAGACACAAAAACGCATATTGTATGATGCCATTTATATGAACTGTTCAGAGTAGGTAAATCCATAGAAACAGACTACAGATTGGTGGTTGCTGGGGGCTGGGGGCGGGGGGACTGGGGAGTGACTACTAATGAGCACAGGTTTCCTTTCGGGTGATGAAAATGTCTTGGAACTAGGTAGAGGTGGTGGTTGCACAACATGTGAATGTAGTAAATGCCACCCAATTGTAACTTTAAAATGGTTAATTTTATGTGAATTTCATCATAATTGTTTTTAAAAAACAAGGGAGAAGTCAGGCAATTATAGTGCAATATTTAAAAACAGGCCAGGCGAGGTTGCTTACACCTGTAATCCCAGCACTCTGGGAGGCCAAGGCAGAAGAATTGCTTGAGGTCAGGAGTTCCAGACCAGCCTGAACAAGAGTGAGAGCCCATCTCTACTAAAAATAGAAATAATTAGCTGAGAACTACTAAATTAAAAAAAAAAACAGAAATTCAATTTTATTATAAAGCTATAATAATTAAACAGTCTATGAATTGTGCAATAGGGAAAAAATCAAAGATACATAAGAGAAGACATCATCTGCAATATAAGCAATTTCCAGGATGACATTATCTTTCTGTAATATTCTCTCCACTTCCTTGACTTTTTAATAAAAATTGTGGTGAAATATGCATAAAACTTGCCATTTTAACCATTTTTAATTATATAGCTCAGTGGTATTAAGTCTATTCACATTGTTGTGCAACCATCACCACCATCCATCTCTAGAAGTATTTTCATCATGCAAAACTGAAACTCTGTACCCACTAAACAGTAACTCCCCATCCCCTTCTCTTGTCAACCACCCATTCTGCTTTCTAGGTATTTGACTGCTCTAGATATTCCATGTACATGGAATCACACAGTATTTGCCCTTTCGTGATTGGCTTATTTCATTCACCTTAATGTCTTCAATATTCACCCATGTTTTAGAATGTGTCCAAATTTCCTTCCTTTTAAAGGCTGAATAATATTCCATTGTCTGTATATACCACTTTTTTTGGTCATAAAACAGCTTCTGCTGTACATACCACATTTTGTTTGTCCTTCTATCCATCAGTGGACACTGGGGTTGCTTCCACCTTTTGGCTATTTTGAATAATGCCACTATGAACATGGGTGTACAAATATCTGAGCCTCTGCTTTCCATTCCTTTGGGTAAATACCCAGAAGTAGAATTGCTGAATCATATGGTAGGTCTACTTTTAATTTTTTGACAAACTGCCATACTGTTTCTAATAATCTTTTTAAAGAGCCAATTTATGTCTTTGTTGATCTTCTTTACTATTGTTTTATTATTTATTAATTTCTGTAGTTCTCTTTGATTCCTCCCTTCTACTTTCTTTGGCTTATTCTGTAACTTTGCTAGATTAAGTTGGATGTTTAACTGATTTATTTTTAGCCTTTCTTCTTTTCCATTATAAGCATTTTATGGCTATAAATGTCTAAGTACTACTTAAATCGTAGTTTTGAAATGTAGAATTTTTTTCCATTTAATCCTAAACATTTTGTAGATTTTTATTATGATTTCTTCTTAGACTCATGCATTATTAGAAGTACATTTTAATTTTCAAAACAAATAGATATTTTTAACATTGCATTTTTGGAAGTATTTTCTATTCCTTGCATTGTCAGATACCATCGGTAATATGATAGGATATTTTAAAATATTTCTTGAGAATTACCTTATGATCTAATATGTAGTCAGTCTTTTCTATTAACAGATTAATATTTGTTATTAATTGTATGTTAATATCATTAATGTATTGTTTATATAATTATGTACTTGTATTTATAATTATATATTATAACCATAGTTATATTTATTAACATGTGATTAATAATGTTGATTAGTATTTAATTCATATTTCTAGTGTGAATCCCCTAATTTCTGGGTGTAATGTTCTACATATATACAAGGTCAAACTTGTTAATTGTGTGGTTCAAATCTTCTATTGTCTGCTTGATTTCCCATTACCAGGAGAAACCTGAGAATAAATAACCAGAATACAACGCTCTCATTCTCTTTGCTTTAATCAGCTGCCTCTTCCAGTAGGAAACAAAGAGCAAAAGCTGTACCTTCTGAATTCTGAAATCCTTCCTGGTTATAGGTGGCAGCCTGAATGGGAGGGCTGGGCAGCTATGTGCAAGGCTGAGTTAAAGGATTTACCCTGTTTGAATAGTTGCATCCATATCCTGAGTTCCCTTCCAGAACCCTTCAAAGAGAAAGAGCTCACTAAGAGTTAGCCAACCATTGGATCATCAACCACTTCTGGGGTTTGGGGAGGTATCTTTGACCTTGATTTGAAATCAGGTCTTGGGAGTCGAAGGGTGTTGTGTCACACCTTCCTCTTGAAGATCAAGACTTTGGCAGAGAAGAAATGACTTTGGTGAGATGTGACCAAATGGCGTCACTTCCCATGGTGTTAGAAAAATTTGGGCTAGGTCCAGCCACACAAGAAACAAGGGATCTTGGCGGGGGCGGGGGGGGGGCAGTGAGCATCTCTCAAGAACTAGCCAAAACTCTGATGGAACCCCAGGGTCCCAGAAGGGAAGCAGGAAGAAGAGGCAGGCCTCTGCCCAGGTATAGAAGGTAGTGGGATATTAACAGAGACTGAAGAGAAAGCCTAACCACTGGCCTCTCCCAGTTCTGGTCAAGTCTCCTCTATTAGGGACACTGACCTGTAGAATGAAGCCCCCATCATTCTCCAGAGATTACCACGCCTGCAAATGCCCAAACAAGCTGCAGATGCTCCCTCTTACGTGGACATGCCAAGGAAGAGCACCATGAGCTCTGGGGCCTGGCCTGGTTGAGGGTCCAGCAGCCCTGTCCATAAGCTCCAAGCAGGCACAAGAAGACACTGGCAACTGTCACTGTGCTATCGAAAGGGATGAGAAGTGGATGTTTAAATAGAAGACTTGTGTGCTTTTAACAAAGAAAGGGAGTGGCGATTCCCAACACCCCACATGAGCTGGGTCAAACAAACCAAAGCAACTGGCCTCATTTTCTTCTGCGGTAACAGAATCCATATTGTGTGGCATGGGATGAGAGCATTTTCAAGCACCTTCCACGTGCTAGCCACCACGTAGAGGACTTCCATCATCTCGTTTATTCTTACAAACACCTTGTGAGGAAGGTGTTTTCCCATTTCTCAGATGAAGACACTCAAGCACAGAGCTGTCACTTGTCAAAAGTCATACCACTTGGAAAGGCAGGATTTGAATGCAGATGTTTGAATACAGAGCCTGGGTAAATGTCACTATGTCTTGTTGGTTCCTCTCAAAGAGTGTTATTTATTTATTTATTTTTTTTAAAGAGGAGCAAACCTTAGCCTGAAGACTTAAGGAGGGGGTGTGTGAAAGTGAGAAAGACCGAGGTCTGCCTCGTGGAAGCAAAATTACATGGCCAGCGTTAGCCCTGTCCGCCGTGCTGCAGGAGTACCCATGTGCAGATGTTAAAAGGAAGCAGATTTCAACCGGGTAAGAGTGCGCTCACAGTTAGAGCCGCTTAAGAGGGAATGTGCCAAATGGCCTTTATTAGGGTATCGGTTAGCTAAATTATGCCATATGAATACAGCCAGCTGCTAAAAGTTATATTCAAGAATGTAAGTAGAAGGAGAAGTGTTCAGTATAAAAAAAGTGAAAAAGAGAGGGTAAAAAATTATGAATACATTATTGTACTTATATATATATAGGCATATCCATGGAGACAGAAAATAAAGTAGTAGTTGCCAGGGGATTAGGTGGGTGGAAGGCAGGAGGTGGGGGTGTGTGTAGTGACTGCCAATGGGTAGAGGGTTTCTTTTGGGGGTGATAAAAATGTCTTAAAATTAGATATTGGTGATGGTTGTACAACCTTGTAAATATTCTAAAACCCACTGAATTGTATACTTCAAAAGTGTTAATTTTATGATATGTAAGTTTTATCTTAAGAAAAAGGTATAAACATTAAAAATATTGTAATATATATGTAATATAATATATAATTGTATGTACTAAAGAGTATTAAGCTTAATTTAAAAAAAAACCAACCCTATACATATACCGGTAGTAAGACCCCAATATTGTAAACTGTCTCTCTGCATCCATATGGTAAAAAAAATTCTGGAAGGAAACACAAAGTCTTAACTATAGCGTATAGGGTAGTGGGTGATTTGATATCACAAGTTTTATATCATGAACTGCATTTCTTTTAAAATCAGAAAAATGATTTCACAAAAATAGGAATGCTTTCATAAAAACTGTTAATGAACTTCTTGTCAGTAACTTAAAAAAGAATCACAACTTGAAGAGTAGAAGACTACTCAAAAAGAGAAGGAAAATTAGTTTAAGAGCAAATTGTATTATACAAGCTTATATGCAGCCAAGATCAAAAGATTATGTTGTAACGAAATGTTCAAAAAATTACTTTTCCCATTCCTCTTTGTAGACTGTAAAAATAAAACTTTAAAATGTGACATTTGAAAGACTTTCTGAATGTGTCAATTCATACTCATTCCAAAGGTTGCTGATACACAGACAGAACATAAATCATTCTTATAAGGAAAACTGCAGCTTTTTTTAACCCAAGTTCAGGGGTTTGACGGGGAGTTCTCGAGCATGAGCTAACTCCTCCCACTCCCTGGCAGAGGGTTGAGGGCAGTGGGAGAGGAGAAGCACCAAGCTATAAAAAGCTTTATGTTTTATTTCCTTCTAAGGCATCCTGAGTCACTGGGTGCTCCAGCCCCCAAGTGCTCAGCGAAGTTCAGCTCAAATCGGAAATGTGTGTTTTCCTAAACCAGAACTGCTGAAAAACCCGATGACGTTGTCATTGGACTGAATCTCTTACAGGCCCAGTGGTAGCTTCCTATTTCCATCCTGGGAGGAGAATGAAAGTCGCTTAATTATCAGTTTCTCTGACCCAGGTTCCAATATTACATCAGAGTCTTAATAGCAAGCTTAACCTCCACTCCACCCCCGACATGATACTGCTGAGAATTTTAAAATCCCATTCGTCATCTTAAAAGACACAGCACTCCTACGCAATTTTGCCTCCCACCCTTTAGGCTGCAATTTCAATCAATTTAAACACCAAGTGATACCAAATCAAGTTGGTCAGAATCCTAGAAAGCCACAGGCGAAGGTACCTAATCCAATAATCTTATTTCACCAAGGAGGAAACTGAGGCCCAGAGAAGGCAAGGAACCTGCCCAAGGCTGCAGAGGGACAGAACCCAAATTATAAGCCAGGCCAAAAGCCTCAGAGCAGAGGGCTCCCCATGGTGGTGTTCTCGTCCTTGTACCTCCAGTACCTGTATGCAGGAGGGAGTGTTTAAATGGTCCTGAGATATGCCTCCAGCCTCCTGGCCAAGCCAGGGGCTTACCCCGAGATTGTTCCTTCTTTTCAGTCCAATCACTTCTGTGCAGAGCAGGAAAGAAAACAGGGAAGACAGCCTGGAAAAGATGCTTCCGGAAGCACAGGGGTGGAAGACCTTTCCTGCTAGAGAACCTAAGAACCAGGGCCTGGGCCCAGCGCTGATTAAGGGGAAGGTTTCAAGGCCAAGTTCTGAATTGAAAGTGAATCCCACCCCCCTCTCCTCAGATTCCCTGCTCTGGACATGGGCCAACGTATGTGCTTCTGTCATCTAAAATTCCTATCTTGGCTGGGTACGGTGGCTCACACCTGTAATCCTAGCACTCTGGGAGGCTGAGGCGGGAGGGTTGCTTGAGCTCAGGAGTTCGAGACCAGCCTGAACAACAGTGAGACCTCCGTCTCTACTAAAAATAGAAAAATTAGCCAGGCGCAGTGGTGGTGTCATGGCCCACACCTGTAGTCCCAGCTACACGGGAGGCTGAGGCAGGAGGATCACTTGAGCCCAGGAGTTTGAAGCTGCAGTGAGCTACGATGACATCACTGCACTCTATCCAGGTAGACAGAGTGAAACAGCCTCAAAAAAATAAAAATAAAATTCCCATCTTATTTTTAAAATTATTTCTTTACAGAATCCCTAGAGACTTGAATTGAGGTTAAAGGGAAATTAATCTTTTTATGATGTAAATTTCTTGCATAAAGCAAGCATGGATACATTAATAGGCTAAGAGAATGGGTTAAAATGTCAGCTATTAACACCCAAACTACTTAAAACTAGCGTAAGGCTGTCATGGGATGTGTCTATGGTATTTCTGGCCCCTCATTCTCACCGTACTAGAGCCGGGGCAGGATTACAACTGAGGGCAGATAGATCTTGTTCAGAGAGCAAAAGGGACTGAAAGCTACGCAAGCTAAAAACCTACACAGTTCGCAGTTAGAGATGAAAGGCTGCAGAAATGTTTATTGAATACAGTGCCAGGTTTATAAATAAAACTTATTTACAATTTCCATAGAGTTGGTCCCCCATCAGAGAGGTGGTTAAATCTCCAAACAGTTCATCCCAAGATTTACAGAAACGTTCAAATACATTTCCTTTTCAAATAGCCATGGTGAAGGGCAACTTCAGTAACAAAAGAACTACCACCATCTTTGCTACAGAAGTGTTTAATGAACATTGTAATAGATTTGGAGAAAGAACACACACTCCACCCGTGCCACTACCTTCTTATTCCAAGGGATACAGACAGCAAAGTATTTCTGTCTCCTACAGGACAACTTCAAGGGATTAAAAAAAAAAAAAAAAAAACAGTAAGGGCCAGCTGGAGGGCAAGATTAAGACACATTAGTGGAAATCTAGTAACTGCCAAAGGATAAATATATTTAGGATATACAATAAATAATTCAAACGTTTAAAATAATTGAATGAAGAGTAGACTTGACCAAATTTACATTCTTTGTTCAGGAAGAAGTTCCCAGTGTGCTGAGAGCTAATGGTAAGCTATTCCTCCGACGTGACGCAGCAGGGCTGGGCCTACTGGACAGCCATTCATTACAATATTGTCACACGTACAATCAGACATGCATTTATAAAGAGAATATAAAAATATGTACAATAGCTCATTTTCAATGTGTGTTAAGTTGCCGAAAGACACCAATGAAAGTGTGCAAAAACTCGTTTGTCAAAAAATCAGAAAAAGCCTTCCTTGGCAACAGTGCGTCTAAAGCCCATCCGAAATATCAAGATCCATTTGCCTTGCTCAACACCTACCCCAAACAGATGGAGAACAAAACTATGAAAGGGTTTGCCAAGTACTCAGCAGTTTCTTATGGTAAGTCTGAGGCTAAAGCGGGTTGCCAGTTAAACTAATCACTTTATATATAAATATATGTATATATTTATAGAGTAGTTAGAAGTAGGGGCAAGAGTTTACAGGAAGGTGCTAACCAACTTCAAGAGTACTGCCGCAACACCCAGCTATTTGCTCTCTCAAACTCAGGCAGACTGCTAACACTCAACCCTGGGTTGGTCATCCCCCCAAACACTGGCAGGGGGGAGGAAGGCTACAGTGGGCTCTGCCTCATCTCTGCCCCAAACAGGAACTCAGCATTCCTCGGGGGTAGGGCTTCAGGTTCCCATACAGGATCCTGGCCATACAAGAATCCTGTTTCAAAGATAGTCTTTTAGGATAAGCTGTGGGACCGCTAAAATGGAGTCCACCTAGCTTCTAGAGACTTATGAAAAGGGTAAGACAGAATGCTGTTTTAAAAACAAGTCAAATCACCCCACCCTAATCCCCTTTTGAAACTATCAGGAGGTCGTTGACCACAGGCCTGAGAATGGGTCAAAAATCACATTATTTGACCCCCTTACAAGACACATCCAAAGCATAAACTTACTCAAAGCAAGAGCCTTCAGTATTCCCTCTCTCACTAGAAGAGAAATCCCAAGGTAGCTTTAGGTGTTCCTTTCGGATTCAGGGAATTACAAGAGCCAATCCTTAGTTCACGGTGTCAACGTCTCTTCTACCAACCACCCAGACCAAGGACCAGTAGCAGAAGCACATGGACAGTGTCTCCTCTCCACTGCTCTGACCCATCCCTCTGGCAGAAAATCTAATAAGCTACAAAATGCCAGAAAGACAGGGAGTAGGAGAGGGAGAAGCCAAGGGTCTCTATAAATCAGCCCTGAATGCACCCATTTGGCTGCCAAGAGCTTCTCACTGCCTTGCTAGCAGCCTGCCACCATTCCCTGGCAAATTAAAACCACCCACACAAACACTAAAAACCCAAATCTCCTTGCTAATAAGATACAACCAGTTAACACCCTGAAAAATGTGCATCTAGCCTTCATTTCAAAGAGCTCTGCACTAAATGCAATATGTTTTTAAGAGGGCTTTTTAAACAGACCAATCCCAATGTAAAGACCAGTACCAGCATGACTGAGTTTCGGTTACAGTTTATAATTAGACACAAAATTCACTCTGGGCTGGAGTTCTACATTCAAGCCGGAGGCTAGCATTAGTTCTACTTGGGGGAGAAAAGCAAAGTCAAGTCAACTTGAAAAAAAAAAGTAAGAGGAAGCTAAAGTTAAATATAATTGTAAATTAAGTCATGAATCAAAGGTGACTGGTAGTGTCCTTTAGGCATGGAGACTGGCTTAGAAAAGTGACTACTGCTTCTACCGCACACAGCAAGGAGTGAATTACAGACACACTAAATCATGTCTCTTGCACAGATGGTCTCAAGTAGTTACATAAAACAAGTTATCAGCAGCACAATTGAGAAGAACCTCTAAATACATGCTTGAGAGAAAGTGGGTTTTTTCCTTCATTAAGAGCTCTACTGCCTGAATAGATCATTAAAAGTTACCATGATTCACTTCCCCCCTCCCCCCTATGAAAATGCAACTAGACCTAATGTCCATAAATACGATGAAGCAATCGGGATCTGCTTGTTTTTAGGCAAGGTCTTAGGCTCAGAGGTTGGTGCTGGGATCTTGGGAGGGAGGGAAAACCAATGCTGGGCTGAGAGTATTTAAATGTACACTGGCCTCCCCTCCAACTGCCTTGTCCCCGTTTAGATCTTAGCTTTACAAAGCATTTAACACCACTTTAAGTTAATGGTCTTTATTGGAAAAAAAATAAAATAAAACTAGCATTTACAACTTGGAATGGACATAAATTGTAATTTCTTGAACAGCAATGTTGATGGTTGTGCTGAAGTCCACAGCCACAGCCTACTCTGCCGACTCCAAGTCATGGTTCAGAAGGTTTAAAAACAGAGAGTCCAAAGATGCTCCCTTAGTAAAAGTTTCTTATTAAAAATTTGTGTGAACAATGACAGCCTCACACCCATTGCACTCCAGTACCATGCAGACAATGCTAAACCAACATACTCAGGCATGCCACCAGGGTGTGTCACCATCACCACGGGTCGGAGCACACGGAAGTACAAGAGAACCATCCTACCAGTGGGGCTACGTCTCAACAGTTTATCCTTCACTCATTTTTCTGCACATCATCCTGAGGTAAACCAATTTTAAATGTGTCTGTTTTCAGTAAACCAGCTATGACAATTTATACTAAACAAATTGAACTAGAACCCATTTGAATAGGTTTTGAATTTGTTTTTTCATTTTTCATTTTTAATACAAATGCCTGACTGTGCTCAATTGTCAAGCTGCATGCATGAAAAACTGGCCAGCCCAAACAGTGTGTTAATCATTAGCAAATGGAACTTTAAGGAGTCCTTATAGTTAAGGTAGTACAAGTATTTATATTGTAAAACTGATGTGTAGCTTGATCTTTAGGGGACAGGACCACCAACCAATACATGCAGATTTTGTGTGTGTGGACAGAAGGTACTTTTGACATTCAGTTTTGCTATATAGAAACAGAATGAATAAATGAACTTTTTTCTTTTTTTGCAAGAGGTAAGTAAAAGATTCAATTTGATTCTTCTAGAGGGGGGAAAGGAGTTGAAAGTAGGTCTTCATTTTGCAGTCATCATCTGTACGAATTCTGAAAAGACAAATAATCATAACTTTTGGTTATCTTTAAAAGATTTAATGAACACAACATCTCTACTGTGCATAAAATAAAACCAATGCCCATCTAGTGAAGCAGTTAACTTGCTTACAGCTCCTAAAGGGTAAGACTTTTTAAAAACTAAGCTAAAGAAATTTAGTGTTTTACCTTCATAGTTGACTTGTCCGTCTCCATCAATATCTGCTTCTCTGATCATTTCATCTACTTCTTCATCTGTTAGTTTTTCTCCTAAGTTTGTCATGACGTGACGTAGTTCTGCTGCGCTGATGTAACCATTGCCGTCCTGTGAACATTCAGCAATTGTTAATGACAGTAGTTCTGTGTGGGCAAGGAGGTCTTTGACATATATGCCCTCTAAAGTTACTGCTAACTGCTCACATCAACAACTTGGATCTCTAGTTCCCACCTCTACCTACTTAATCATGCCATCAGCTGACGTACAAAACATCAGGGATTTTCAAAAGCTAACAGAAATTCAAGTCACAATCAGGAAACCTGGTTCAAAATTCCTATGCTTACCCTCTCCTGATAAGGTTATTGTAACAATAAGTCAGGATATTTCTAAGTGAGATCAAAGGCTCAGGCAGTTAGGTTATGTATTATATCTATAACAGACTATTAGAGCTTTTTAGAAGTAATAGCAAAAAAAAAGCCATACTTAAATGAAGATGTAGGATTACCTTGTCAAAGACTCGGAACGCCTCACGGATTTCTTCTTCGCTATCTGTATCTTTCATTTTTCTAGCCATCATAGTCAAAAATTCTGGGAAGTCAATGGTGCCATTACCTCAAATTAAAGAACAAAAAGCTCACGTAAAATAACCGATCTATTGATGCAGCTCAGCTCTGTAGTAAGAATTTTAGAACCACTACAGAGAATGGCAAGCACATGCAAGGACAAAGTGGCAAACTATTTTATTAAGTTCAATAAATAGTTTTAGACATCGCAGGTCTAAAATGTTCAAATACTGCACAGAACAATTTGATGTGATTCAAACTAATAACCAGTGCCCAGGATAGCATTTAATAACAAAGGAAACTGCACATCTGGGTTCATGACCACCGAAGGGTCATGGAGAGCCGTTCGGTTTAAGAAAAACGCAGCATCCAACACCATAGGCTGAATCTTTCCACCCCCAAAGGAAGAAAGCGCCCTCGACTGCTTTCCCCTCCAGTTAGGGAGATCACAAGGGTCTAACTCTGCCTTGGCTAGTGACGTTGGTAATGTAAAGGTGGCCTAGAATTGGGCTATAGGTTAAAAGTACAAGATGTTCTAGGGGAGAAAGATAATGAGAAGGGAGAAAATTGAATTTGTTATGCCATGGCCCATAAAGTCTTAACGTCTTCTTTAGGGACATTTCGTGGCCACATTATGACCATAAGCCACCTAATCATTTTCTCTCCCAACTCAGCATCATTATTTTCCATTAAAAGAAAAGCTTAGAAGCATTTTCACAGCTCAGACCATTAATATTTAGGAAACTGTGTCAGAAGAATTCATTCTATGGCCAGTATTCTAAAATCTCCTCTAAAACTAAGAGATAGATGAATATCCCCAAAGACAAGCCTCCAGATTAAAATTAGAAAAAAACCCCGTAAGTTATTCATTTTCACTGGTACCTTTAAAACAAAATAATTCACTGATCCCCTCAAATTTTTTTTGCCTCCAGAATTTTAAAGTGTTACTGATATCCATGATGCAAGACAAAATAAATTATTTGAAGTACTTTCTCACAACCATGCAGAGAAGATGTCTTTAGGCATCACCGTACTCAGTGAAAATACAGGATTCTGTGGCCTGGCACAATTTCTCCCCGTTGTTCCTTACAGTCTAAGACCCTAATACACTTCTTCCAACCCCAAGCCCAATTTTCCAGAACTTACACAAAACAAGAGGGAGCCACCACATGTTCCCAGATAGCTGATCATCTTAGCAAACTAGAGAAAACCATGGACAACCTTTTTCCCAAAACAACATTAAGAGTGGAAACAATCTTTAGAAGTAACACTAATGGGCTGAAAGCTCGAAGAGCTTAAACAAAAGCCCTGCTTCTAAATGTCAAAGACCAGACAAGTGTAATTCTAGCTATACCACCCTATGGTACCATATTTTTAAGATAGCTACTATCAAGTCAATTATCTAAAAAGTCAAGTCTAGATCCAAATTATTTATTCTTCGCTCATCTTTTAAAAGTCATGTTCTATAATGTTACATAGTCCATTAGTGCCTATATATGATTTACAAAAATACATGTTTTTTGGGGGAGGGGGAGTGTACTTCAAAACTGTTTACTAATGGAAATGAGCAATCAGAGATCTGTTATCCACTGCTGTAGAGTTTAGAGGAACAGATGACAAACTGCTACGGGGGTGGGGAAGGGGGTGTTGCTGCTACTTCCTCTCCACCTTATATAGCTTCCCTTTCTGTTAGGTTTTGTAGGTCTACGCCCGACAGTCATCGTGCACCCCACGTCCAAGCCTCGCATGATCCTATTCAGCAAACTACAGCTCACACTCTATTCAGTTCTATAGTAGCTTCTAAGAGTGCTCTTCACCCACCTGTTTAGGTGTTTTTCCTCCTCTGAAAGAGACAATAAGCTTTTTAAAAAGCAGATTCTATGGCTATTTAATTTTAATCCCTCTTGAAGACTCAGTGCAGACTCATGAGCCAATTGATAAATGAGTTGAGCCCTAGGCCATGGCAAGCAGAAAAGAACAATAGTGATCTGATCCAGGAAATGCTCTAGACAGTGAGCAGGGGGACGGCAGGCCCATAATCTTCTATTTCAACCGTCAGTGGCCATAAGGCAACCACAGAAAAGATCTTTGCACACTTGCTTTGCTCTGGGGACCCGAAAGATAATCCTATAACATGTCTGAACTTGAATTACACAACAGTGGCAATCATTCATGGTTCAAAAGCCCTTACCATCAGCATCCACTTCGTTGATCATATCCTGCAATTCGGCTTCTGTTGGGTTCTGACCCAGTGACCTCATGACAGTTCCAAGTTCCTTTGTTGTGATGGTGCCGTCGCCATCTTTATCGAATAGGGAGAAAGCTTCCTTGAATTCTGAAAACAAAAGTTTACCCTTTAGAATGAATGTCTTTATCCAACCCAGTCACAATACACACTTCCTGGGGCTTGCCAAAAGCAAGCTGTCCAAGTCGTGCAAGGTACCAGAAATGGCCTGGCCTTTATCTACTGAAATAAAGACAATAGTTGTGTTGGACCCACCTTCGTACAGCAGCCCATAAAGCAAATACCGCTCCTGGTAACCAGTTCCACGAAACCACAATATTCTCACATTTTTTCTCTTTCTCTTTATTCTTTTTAATTAATATAAATGTTCTCCTTTGTCACCACCAAGATGGAATAGTCTCACATTTTTTTTTTTTTTTTGAGACAGAGTCTCGCTCTGTTTCCCGGGCTAGAGTGCTGTCGCGGCAGCCTAGCTCACAGCAACCTCAAACTCCTGGGCTCAAGCGATCCTCCTGCCTCAGCCTCCTCAGTAGCTGGGACTACAGGCATGCGCCACCAAGCCTGGCTAATTTTTTATATATATATATTTTAGTTGGCCAATTAATTTCTTTCTATTTTTAGTAGAGACGGGTCTCGCTCTTGCTCAGGCTGGTTTCGAACTCCTGAACTTGAGCGATCCACCCGCCTCAGCTTCCCAAAGTGCTAGGATTACAGGTGTGAGCCACTGCGCCCGGCCAGTCTCACATTTTTAAAGAAGGCTAAGCTTGAACATGCCTAAATTAGTCCTAAATCCAATCTGATAGAAGATTGGTCCATGTGTTTCCTGAAAGTCCTCACCTGTAAATCTCTACAGCCAGAAGAACCCTTTGTTTCACAGCAACATGAAAAAGGTTACTAGAAACATACATTTCAAGGTAACCAGCCTAATTCTCTCTACATGGCATTCAGAATATTTCAGAAGTGTCCCTCGTTTCATAAAGAGAAACTGTCCCAAAACAAGACCTTCAGGGAATTTTAAAAAGCTAAAATCTGCCAGACTTGGCAGTACATGCCTGCCTATAGTCCCGGCTATTTAGGAGGCTGAGGAGAGAGGATCACTTGAGCCCAGGAGTTCAAGTCCAGCCGGGACAACATAGCAACACTCCATCTCAAAAAAAAAAAGCTAAAATCTAAACTCACATAACTCCCTTCTCAACTATTACAGAGGTTCCATTTATTTTAGGATAGCAAGCACAAGCTTTCACAGTAAATTACTAAAAGACCGTGCCACAGGAATAGTAAACTAAATTTTTCAGCAGCAGGCTCAGTGCAATCTCATCATATACAAAGCTTTGCACACTGTGAAGCACAAATTCTCCAGAGTGTAACAAGTGGGCATTCTAGCTTAAGTTTTATTCCTTCCATGGTAATCTCCAAAATACTGGCAAGGAATAACACCTGACCAAAAAGTTTCTGCTTATCATTTTCATTAAAATAAATTCTTAGAAAACTGCTCAGATTGTAGGGGGGAGGGTACAGAGGAGTCACCAAAACTGAGTCAGTGCCTAGTTCTGGCCTTCTGGGGACTCCCCGGAGTTGTCAACTTACCAGCAATCTGTTCTTCAGTCAGCTGATCAGCCTACATGAAGAAAGAAAAGGTTATAAATCAATCCACCACAGTCTGAGATCAAGATAGTTTTTCTAATTACACTTTTAATATTGTGATCTTTCAAAAATCAATCTTAAAAAAATCATTTGAAACCTTTAACACGGTCATTTAATGAAATCAATTACAATAAAGGAACTCCTTATACTATTTTAACAAAAGATGACGAGGAAGTGACATCTACTCACTTCAATTTTTCTTTTCTGGGCCTGTGGCTTAGCGTGCTCTGAGATCTAACTAAGAAGGGTGGGTTCATAATGTGAAAAATGGCACCTCTAGTGGCAAGAGGCCCCCAGCACGAACGGCAGCAGCAGTGAGCTCTAAGAAGGAAGAGCGCCATCTACTGCACCACGGACACCGCAGTGCCCGCTTCCATCCAAGAAGGGACCCAGCCCAACACCACTGCCACCACAGCCAGGATCAGGATCCTGTCCAGGGGCAGGCTTTTAGCACACCTTGCGCATTGCTTCAGGCCCTTGAAATCTCCCGACTGGCATTACATAATGGCATTGGGTTGGATTAACAGGCTTTTATATTCATTTTATGAGAAACAATTAAGTGGAAAAAAATAAATATACAGCAATGCGTTACCCCACCAACTTCATTTCCATGTAATAAATGCTTTCCAATCCTTTAAATTAGGCAGTTATTTGTTAAAAGCCTACCATTTACAATGGCTAATGGCCTTGGTCAAATTCTCCTGATTCAGAAGCCAGGAAAAAAATGGAACCATCTTACAAATGAGGTGTTACAAAACTGCAAATATTATATACAAAGAAAACTACACAATAATTACGAGACTATATATATACCCTCTCTTTTCAGGTAAAAAGAAGTAACTATTAAATTTGCTGGAGACTATTCACCCTACTCATCTTAAGAATGACATAAGAGCTGCTCATAATAAACACACTTTACTCCAGGTGGTAATGGCCATGAAGGTAATTCTCACTTGCATTATTTGGTCTCCACCACCCTGAACATGTGCCTCCAGCCAGGGGAATTTGAGATCTCAGGGAGAGCTAATATGTATTTTTATTTTAATGAAGGATGCCTTGTGAAGCTACAAAATAAGTCCTAACAAAAAACTGACGGCGTTAAGTTTATTCTCTTAAGTGGAAACTTTTACAGTCGGAACGGTGTTCCGATATATTGATTTTGGGGGGAAAACTTGTCTTTACAAATTGTGAATGTTCCTTCCTTTCTACCCCAGTCCCTAAAATTTGGTTTTCTTAAAATGAAATGGAGACGCAAAGATTTATATAATGCCAGGGCAACGTCTATCTTGTACAACAGGAGGCTCTGCCACACCTCGCAAGTGAGAACAGTCCCACCTTGCTGCAAAACTCTCGCGTCAGAGGGGTCACCAGGAGCATCCACCTTCCTCGACAACGAGCACTCCCCTCTCCCAAATCGCGCTGGCCTTGGGGGAGAAGCTGTCCCGGACCCCGGCCGGGAGTCAACTCCCCACCCCGCCAAACCAGAAAACGCTGCCGGTGATGTCAGCCCTGCCCGCCGAGGGAGGAAGGGGCCGTGGAAAACACACCCAGCCAGGCGCACGGTCGCATCTGGCAATCTAGAGGCTGCAGAGAAAGCGGAAACGTGGAGGGCATCTCCCTGCCGACTGGGAAGTGGCGCGGAGAGCGGCACCGCCGGGCGAGGGGCCGGGCAGGGGTGCCAGCCCCAGGGCAGGCGGGGTGGGGACATCGCCCCTCTTCGGCCGGGAGACCCCCACTCCCATCCCCCGCCCCAGGGCCGGGGCCAAGGCCGCCCCGCACCCCTCCCACCCGCTCCTGCTCCCCCAGGCGGCGAGCCCGCCGCGCCGCCGCCTCCTCCCGGAGCAGAAACTTTGCGTCTCTAATGGAAACCGAGCCGCGCGCCAGCTCCCTCCTCCCCCGCCCCCCCGCCCCAATTAGCGCGAGCCGAGCGCCTCCCGCGGGAAGGGGCCTCCTGGCGGAGCGAGGCTCACGCCCGCCTTTGCCGCGGCACCGGGTGGGGGCCGCAGGGGCGCGGAGACAGGGAGACACGAGCCCGGCCACACCACAGGGCCCCGCCCGGGCGCAGGGCGGCCGGCTCGCCGCTTCCGCCCTCTCCGCCCCCCACCCCTCGCCTTCCTGCCCCCACCCCACCCTTCCCCGGCTCCTTCCTTCCCAGCCCACGCCTGCGCCGCGCCCCCCGGGAGGAAGGAGGGGACAGCGGCAGAGGGAGGCAGCCCAGCACCCTCGGCGGGGCGGGGGGGGGGGCGGACGGTGACGGCGCCCCCCACCCCCGGGCCGGAGCAATGTGCGCCACCGGCTCGCTCCGGCCCATTCATTCTCTGCAGCCCGCCCGACCTGCCACCTTCGTGCCCGGGGAGAAGTGGGGGTGGGGGTGTTGTCTAGTGCCCGGCCCCGCCCGGCTCCCGGCGAAGCGCAGCGCTGCAGGCGGCCCGGGTGCGGCGCGCTGGATGCAGTGGGTGCGGGGCTGGGGGGTGGGGGCGGAAGGCCCCGGTGCAGCTGCGGCCAGGGCCCCTGCCCGTGGACGGCCCGCAGCCAAGTCCGGCTCCAAAGAGAACCAAAATTTAAATGAGGATCCCTGGCAGAGAAAACCGAGATGCAAATCCAAAGCGCATCCTTCTTAACCGCAGCTGCTGCGTAACACCCAGAAGAAACCCCCTCCCCCCCAAAAAAACAAGACTGATCTAAAAATCTGGGAGGAAATCTTGGGCAGCTGCTCCGCCGGCGTTTGCCACTCCCGACCTACCATGGTGCGAGCGAAGGGAGGACGAGCACAGGGAGCAAGGGCGGCTGCACCAGCGCAGGGGCTGTGACGGCGGGGCTGCCTCCGCGGTTGCTGCTGCTAACGCGCGCTGTGCGCTGTGCGGCCACCGACTGCGCCGCCCGGCTGCGAGTAACGGCTCCGCGTCCACGAGACTCCCAGCACCACTGCCTGAGCGCGAGCCTGCGCCCCGCGCTATATATACGGCGCGCCGTATCCCTCCGCCGCGGCGGGCCGCCTCGCTCCGAGCGGCGCTGCGGCTGCCGGGCTTTGCCCGCCTGGCCCCGCCCCCGGCCTGCCCGGCCTCTCGCTGCCCGCTGCGCGCCCGCGCGGTTGTGTCTGCCGGGGGACCGCGCTGGAGGGGCTCGAGGGGGGCGCGCGGTCCCCCGGCAGGTGCGGCTAGGAGTCCTCTGGAGACGCCCATGTCGGGCCCGGGCGAGGACAGAGCGTCCGCATAGCGCGACCTGGGGGACGGCCTGGGCGTTGGAAGCTGTCCGCCCCTCACCCCACCTGTGTGACCCTCCCACCTCCACATCTCCGGCCGCTCCCGTGGGGCTGCCGGGTCCTGCTTGCCCCTCGCCCTTGGGGTCTCCAGCAGCCACTTCCAGTTTGGGAAGCTGCGGGAGGTCCTGGGGCTGGGGGGCGGCCGCGGGGAGGTGGAGGCAGAGGAATTGACCGCACACCTTCAGCTGCCGAGGAGAGGGGTCCGTAGAGGACGAGGTAGTTGTCCTCGTGGAAGAAATTGGTCGGATGTTTTGCTTTTCAAATTTTGGATCAATATCTGAGGCAAATTATATTTATTGCTAAATCTGTATCATGCTCTTATGCTCACCAGTCTTACTTTAATGTTTTTGTTTCCACTGAATATTTTTTAGGATGCCAGAATATTTCTCCCGTACTGTTTTGTTTTCTTTTGCTGTGGGAAATATTTTTCATCCTGGCTCCAGTCTTACTAAAATTAATGTACCTGTGCAGCTTCTGTAGACCTTAAAACCCATGCTCTAAATTTTTTGTGATTTTCCTGATTCTGAGAGGGGTCAGAATCTTCATCATAAATCCATAAAAACAAAGCAGGAAAAAGATACTTAGAATCCCCTAGACTACAGGTGAAACACAAAGCCAATTGCCTCTACTATGAAGCTAGATTGTATTTTAATCTACACTCTTGATTATATTCCTTTTAAAGGAATATTTTAATCTTTTAAGTTTGCTAATGTATTCCATTTTTCTGTAAACCCCAAAAAGAACAATTTCAGTCATTAATTTGAAGCCCAGGACTTGTAAAAATCCAGAGAAAATGCTGCAGTTTCTTTTCTTGCCAAAGTAGAACACAGAATTTGATCTTTTGTTTACAGGCCTGGGGCAACAGTTGCAGGTTATCATTTGCTTACTCTTTCAGGGAATATGACAAAGTGTGTGATTAACTTGCTCTGCTAGAAAGGGCATTGCTTGTTTATGTTTGTTTCTGGCGTTGACAAAAGTCTGCAGAAAGATGTTTTAAAAGAATGGGAAATGTTCCGGCATATTGCAAATGCCACAGGACTTCTTGGGATAACCTCAGACGAGATGCCAGAGTCTGTGGAGCTGTTCTCACTGACGTTCCTTCTGGAATGCCACAGAAAGGGTGAACCTGCTGTTTAATTTAAAGAGAGGCTGCAGTAGCCAGCCAGGGAATGGTGCCGCCTTTCCTCTGCAGATTAGAAAGACATTATTCACTTCACAAATCTAACTCCCATCCTTCCCCAAAAAATAATATTCCTGGGCTCATAGGGGAAAACCTGAGTGGAAATAAAGTATACATATTAATGGGAGATCTGGAAATAAGGAAATATAATAAAAGGGACTAATACAAAGTAATTTTAAAGAATATTCAATAATCTGAGTTACAAGTCTAAATGGCCAGACTGACTCATTATTAAAATTGCTTCTTTACTAAGGGATATTCTTTCTGTCAGGTTTTTCATATAATATTAGTGAAATACATTTTAAAACATGGTATGAGTTGTATAAGTAAGAAATGGCCTAGAAATGAAATGAGTTTTATTATTAAAGATCTAGTTTCTAATAGTCTTCCATTCCTTATAATTATTTTGGTTAAGTGGCTACAATCTATGGTTTTAAAAGCCAGGCATTCTCTAAAATAATAGTTCTTTCTTTGTCATTTAACCTTACTTCACCTGAATGAAATACTTCGAAACTTTTTTGTGACTTTACTTGCTAAAAACATTTCAGACTCATTTTACTTATAGTAAAATTTATTTTTCTGATTCTTCATATTTTACAAACTGGAGTTCTCTTTTGGTGATTCATTAATGTATCAAAGCACAAATTAGCTTTCAAGTCCATTGGGTTTATAATGAGGTCATGCTTTACACAATTTTATGGACGTGCTTTTCACAGTTTGACACACTGAAATATAAGAAGGTCAAGTGACTTGCCCAAGATCTTACTGTGAGTCAGTGAAGGGGCATAAATTAGAGCCTGAGCCCTCGCTCAGGGGCTCTAATATTAGATTATTTATTAGTGAAATCAATATCTGAAAATTTTAAAGATATAATGTTAAGGATTTGTCTATTTTAGTAAGCAGAGTCTTCTGACTGCCTGCTTAGATGGTCACTGGGTTTTTATTATCAAATAGATTCCTTCAAGTGAATAAACTTCCTAATTTATGATGAGATAAGCAATCAGGAAAATAAGCCACATTATTGTGATGTCATAAATTACTGAGAACCAAAAAGTCTATGGAACATTTCATGATATTTAGATAAAATGGTTCTATATGAAATTATTTAAATAAAATAAAGTTAATTAGAAGAAAAATAGAAAGAATGCAGCCCCAAGCCAGGAATCTCAGGTTTGAATATCATTTCTGTGACTAAGCAGATCACTCCAACCCTCTGAATCTTACAGAAAGAACACAGATGTAATAATTGTACAAACCTATAGGTAAAACAAGAGGTTTGGACTTGATCTATAAATTCCTTCCAGCTGTAAAACCTTGTGTCTGAGGTTGTAACACATATGATTATAAAGTATACATATATAACATGCATTATATGTGTATCATTTATGTGTATACATATATACAAATATACATTATTGAAGATGAGAGAAAATTGAGAAATGGAAATAGTTTAAAAATAACCTTTGCTGAGCATTGACTGTGGCCAGGCCCTGTGCTAAATGTATTATTTCATCCTGCTGCCCATTCTGTGAGACAGGTATCATTCTTAAAAGGAAACTGAGGCACTGAACAATTCAGTGACTTGCCTGATTTAAGTGGTGCAACCCAAAAATCTAGCTGACAGCCCAAGCACTTAAGCATTACACTATAACAATCTCCTGTGATTTAATAGAATTTATTTTTCATTTAATTTGGGGTGAGGGGGAGAAGCAACAAAGATTAAAATTTGGTTTATAAAGAGATACTTATTACACAAGGATTTAAAATTAACATAAGATTACAGGAACATAGTAATGACTCTGTCTCCCACATAAGAAACAGAGTGTTTGTAAAAGAAAACCTAAAGCAAGACATTTACTCTGTGTTGCTTCCAAGCTGAAGGACAATTCTCATTTTGCCTCTGAGGCCTAGAGAGGTAAGGAGACTTGCTCACTGTCAAACATCCAGTTGATGGAGCAGGTGTGGTGGCTCATGCCTGTAATCCCAGCACTTTGTGTGTAGGGCGGGATTGCTTGAGGCCAGGAGTTTGAGACTAGCCTGAGCAAGAGGAAGACTCCTTCTCTGCAAAAAATACAAAAATTAGGTGGGCATGGTGGCTGGCGCCTATAGTCCAAGCTACACAGGAGGATCACTTGAGCCCAGGGTTTCAGGTTGCAGTGAGCTAGGGTGATGTCACTACACTGTACTCCGAGTGACAGAGAGAGACCCTGTTTCAAAACAAAAGAATAAAAAACAAAAATACATCCAATTGATGACTGCATGCTTTCATGGAAGGAGATGACTGATGGCTCCATAATCTCAGTCCTGTTCCTTAGACCATGCTATCTCTCCAGGAGTTGCTATTTTAAATTCATCTTTTACAAAATTGTCTCTGAGGCAAAACCTGAAGTTAAGATATCAATTAATACAAAACAGACATACAGCCTTGATTTTTACTAGTATATATTTAGAGAATATATTTCCATATTTAAACCTGTCTCAGAACAAGTCTCCATTTAAATATTATTTGTTGTACTCCACATTCATATATGTATACGTGTGTGTGTGTATATATATATATATATCCTTTCATGGAGTTTACATTCTTTTGAGAAATTGTGTATGAAAAAGAGAGAGAGACAGAGAGTTGGGGGAGTTGGTTGTGTGGTTTGGTGGTAAATAATAGCCTAAACTCATTCATGATATATAACTATAGTCATGTCTTCATGCATGGATTATCCTCAAGAAATCTGTAATCCCAACTGGTGCCCATCTCCTGAGAAACAAATCTCTTTTACTCTTCACCATCCATCCCCAAAGCCCTCCTTCTCCACCCTGTAGTCGCATAGCACTTTGATGAACATCCACTGTTTGGGATTCTGTACTTCACTAATCACTTCCAATCACCAGAACAGATTCCTACTGTTTGTGTATGGATTTATATTTCATTAAATTTTATACAGGACTATTATAAAAGCTTTATTATTGCTATCAATAAATAAAATACTTTACCCTGTTATTTTTCCACTGAAAATTTTGCTATTATCTTTTTTGTCATCATTTTTATGAATGACTCCTATAAGTAAGGAGCAGAGGGAGCATTCTTACATTACATATAAATTTGAGAATGTTACCATCAGAACATAACGAGCAAGCATTAGGCCATGACAACTTACCATGAGAAAAATATTATCAAATTTGAGCATATAGGGTATCTATTTAGTGTCCCATGATTTTTAAGTGAGTCATAGCCATACTAACTGTCTGCTGCATGTTCCGGCTTGTGACAGTCACCAGTGCATTCAGTTAGTGGTCTAAGGTGCAATATTTCCAAACAGCACCATTCACCTTGCATTCTGTGCCTCATTCTTGTTCTTTGAAATGCTTTCCTTTGTGTAGTAGAGAACACAACTTGCCGTCCATTCACAGGGCTTGTGCTTGTTTTGCTAGTAACTGTGGTGATGGATTTGCCCTCATCTCTTCCCTCTCTGGGGGGGGGGCACCTTTGTGATCAAGGTCATGAATATGCAGCACAGCAAGCTGGGATCAGGAATAGAGAATGAGAACAGAGCAAAATAATTGACCATTAATGAGCCTGGATCCATGACTTGGGCTTCATTAGCTCTCTGCTTTAACCGACTGAACCCTTAAGTCAAAAGCAGCCAATGGCTGCAGTCTTAGGGACCAAGTACTGTATGTCAATTCAAGTCGTAAAATGCCCAGTGGCGTATGATCATAGATTTGTGCTTTAGTTGCTTACACTAGCTTCAAGCTTTTTTTTTTTTTTTTTTAATGCAGCTACCAAGCAATGTATTCTGTAAGTCATATTACTTGGAAATTCTTAAACTACCATTTTCCTCATTAATCCAAAGGCCAAGTATAAAAGTAACTAATCAGCATCCAAATGATAACCAGCAACTTCTCGTTTCAACCTACATGTTAGAGTATGAGGGGGGGGGTTGGCAAACTATAGAGCAGGTCTAAGGTTTAACGACACAGTAAGAGGCATTTAGCAGCTTACAAATGATGTAACAACTGTTCAGTTGAGGGATATGTGGCCACAGTGGTAAGCTGGAATGGCAGGTTTCAGAGTGACTCAGTCTGCTTGTAGAGCAGAGCCAGTGATTGGTACACATTGGTACTTTTACTGAGGTTTTGATACACAGAAAAGTGGACCATAATGATAAAGCAGATAAACTGATGCTAATTGTGGATGATACCAAACAATTGGCCCCACCGATTCCGGCAGAGTGAAGATCTAGTTTGGTAACTATGTGATCTGGTTTTCAATCATAGCGAATAGCCTTTGTCCTGCCTTCTAGAGCTGTGTTGCCCAGTACAGCAGCCACTAACCACATGTGGCCATTTAAATCAAAACTAATTAATATTAAAAATTGAGTTCCTCAGTTTTGCTAGCCACATTTTAAGTGCTCAGTAGGCCCATATGGCTAGTGGTTACCATACTGAACAGCATAGAAAATTTCCATCATTGCAGTAAGTTCCATTGGACAGCAACCAGTCTAGAGATTTTAAAAAAGGAAAGAAACATCCATGTTTGCCTGGATCAGGAATGTGGAGGATCCCAAAATTTTTCATACCACATCCATGATTCTTCCTTTAACCCAATGAGTTTGTCCCTTTCTGATCCATCTGACTTGCAGCCACCAGGTTAACCATTGCACTCCCCTCTTCAAAAACCTGCAGTGGCTCCCCTAACGCCTGCAGGAGATAAAACACTAAGTCCTTGTACCTGGTATTCAGAGCCCTTCAATGTTTGTCAGTCGACTTTTTCAGCATTACCATCCTTTGTTATTCTACAAATTCTAATCCTTTGCTTCAGACAAATCAGTCTACTCTCTGTCCCCTGAAAATACATTGTGCCCTCCCGACTCAGTGCCTTTTCCACGTCATTGCCAGTGTCCAAATGCCAGTCCACATCCTCACCACCTATATAAATCCTCCAGGACCTCCAGGCCCAGTTTACCACATCTTTCAAACTTTCCTGATTGTTGCAGTTCCAAATGAGCTTCCTCTCTCCTGAATTCCTATAGCTCTTGTCCCTTTCCACCTGATATTATCTTTTCATGTACCTTATCTCCTCAACCAGACAATAGCAGATACTTTTTCCACTCAGCATAGTACTTGACTTAATAAATACCAATAGATTATTTAGTTGATTAATGTGGAGCTCAATTCACTCCCAGCACTGAGGAGAACATCAGAAGTTAATTTTCAAAAACAGAAAAAGGAAAGAAGGTCCTTTGCTTTCCTGAATTCAGTCTTCCTTGATTTGGTGGCAGGCCACACCTCCTCAGGAACATGCTGGACTGTCCCTGCTGTGATCCCAACATGTACCTTTCTATAGCCCCAAGCAAGTGTGTACCTGGGCTGATCCATCCTTCTTTGGCAATTCTTTTCTCACTTGTACGTGACTGGATCCATTTCCTGCTTCTTGTAATGGAGAAAATATGGCCAAAAGGAAGTTGTACCAGAACAGAAAACTATCTCTATCTAAAACCAGTTAAGATGCTTCTTTAGTTTTATTCATTCTAAGTAGAGACTCTGAGTCATCGGCTAATAAACCAACTCAAGGCATCACAACAGGATGATTGAATCATTTGGTCATTTAAAAAAATGTCCCTTCAGGAGGGTTTTGAAGTTGTACTGGTATCTTCCTTCCTTCTCACATTCTCCTCCATAAACCAAAGGATAGGCCAGGCACAGTGGCTCACACCTGTCATCCTAGCACTCTGGGAGGCCCAGGTGGGAGGATAGCTTGAGGTCAGGAGATCAAGACCAGCCTGAGCAAGAGTGAGACCCCCATCTCTACAGAAAATAGAACAAATTAGCTGGGTGTTGTGGTGCTCCTGTAGTCCCAGCTACTCAGGAGGCTGAGGCATGAGGATCACTTGAGCCCAGGAGTTTGAGGTTGCTGTGAGCTAAGCTGATGCCACGACACTGTAGCCCGAGCAACAGAGTGAGACTGTCTGAAAAAAAAAAAAAAGAAAACCAAAAGCCAAAAAAACCCAAAATGACAGACAGAAATTTTGTCTTATTCATTGAAAGCTTTCTCAAGTCTATGCTATTTTTATTGTTTTGACAAAGAAAACAGTTATTTCCCAAGAAGAGGTGAATATTGTGGAATACTATTTGCTAGGTTAAATGGCTACTTCCTTGGCCACTTAGCCATGCAGACTCAGCTACCTCATCTGTAAAATTGGTATAATAATAACATACCTCAGGGGCTTGATGTGAGGATTAATGAGAAAAAAAATATTGAATTAGTTTGTAAGCAATAAAGCCCTAGACAAATAGAATGTGTGGTTGTTTGTAACATTTAAAATACCAACCTGCTAAATATGGCAAAGGGTATGTCAGAAATCAATTCAGAACCAAAGTCAGGGAATCTGAGTTAGTCTTCCCAAGGGCTCAACTAGGTCTCCCACCATGTGGCGCCCCCAACAGGCTGGTGCCCTGGGCAACAAGCCCTCAGCTCCTTTCTCCCTCCTCCCCTCCTATGGAATGCTGCTGAGTCATCACTGTCTTCTAGAGCAGCCTAAGAGATTTGTGACTCAGAGAACTGATTTATAGTTTCATGTTTCACTGCTCTAGCTCTTCCCTGCCACACAAAGTTTTACAGTTGCACCTGTTTCACACCAAGTTTGAAACTTAGGAAATGACCTCAAACTGAGCAGCAGCAAAACATATAAGTCATATGCTAAATGGTCTATCCACATAGTGATTCTAATAGAGGCATTTCCAATTTTCAAATCCTAAAGAAGGGTGGAGAACTGGTAAACTATTCAACGTTCTGTACCTGTGGGAAATTTGTATTTGGGAGTACTTTGTGGTTTGAGCATGCATTTCAAACCATGTTCTGTATGGCAATACCATAGACTACCACGGAGCCGTTCTGACTTTCTAAACTGTTTTGCTTGTGAACATTTGCTAGACAACCAGCTAGGTTAGGGGGTTAGGGTGCTGCTGAAACTATGGAAAAAGGTTTTTGGGTTTTCTTTCTGTGAAAGAGCACCATACTCTAAACAAGTCCAGTCATACCTGTTCTTAACCACCTGAGGAAAAGGACCAAATTTTGAGAAACCAGCCTAAAAGTTGCATAATGAGAAATGAACATATAAACATGATTATTCTTTATTAGTTAGCACTTTGCAATACCCTAAAAATACTTAAGAACTTTATGAAAGAATTATAATTTTGTAGCTACAGTCCTTTTCTTTTTTTTCTTTTTTTTTCTGAGGCAGAGTCTTACTTTGTTGCCCGGGCTAGAGTGCCGTGGCATCAGCTTAGCTCACAGCAACCTCAAACTCCTGGGCTCAAGCAATCCTTCTGCCTCAACCTCCCAAGTAGCTGGGACTACAGGCATGTGCCACCATGCCTGGCTAATTTTTTCTATATATTTTTAGTTGGCCAACTAATTTCTTTCTATTTTTTAGTAGAGACGGGGTCTCGCTCTTGCTCAGGTTGGTTTTGAACTCCTGACCTCAAGCTATCCTGCCACCTGGGCCTCCCAGAGTGCTAGGATTACAGGCGTGAGCCACCGCGCCCGGCCCATTCCTTTTCATTTGTTACCCATCTCAAAAAATAAGCTTCTCTGAGCTCTTCTGGGAATAAGAAAGGGAAACTCTGCCAGCCTAAAGAAGACAGAAGTAAAGAAACTATGATAAACCTTCACAATGGGAAAGTGTCAGCAATTTAAATGAAGGTCAAAGATTTTTAACCAGCAGTATAGATAAGGCCTAGCACAGAGAACAATTCAGGACAGCCAATCCCTAAATGGAATAACAAAGTCCAAAGCAAAGTTGCCTCAAGATTTTCCAGTCACTTGGAGGCCCTGTGAATGATAACATTCCTCTGCTCTCCTTGTTAGGACTGCTTTTGATTAAAATGCTTTCAAAGGTCAAAGGAAAGATCAGACTAGTAGTATCCTAGAGCTTGCTGTGTCCCTAACTAATCAGTTCTCAGGACTTGGTTTTCTTATCTGTAAAATGGAAAAGTTGGATCAGATGGACTTTCTCTGGTTCCTCCTAGATTTGGAATTTCATAATTCCAAATGTCTTGCTTGAGGAACATGTACAGAATTCCCCAGTAAACAGGAGACTCCTGGTGATGTGGCTGTATATAGAGCTGAGGTCACAGTGGACTTGTCTCAAGAGTTACATCTTTTTACAAATGTTAAAAATTAAGAGCATTACAGAATTCTTACTTTGTAGAATGATACTCCTATAAAATACTTAGAATAGACTAGGCCAGGCCTTCTTAAACTGACTGATCAATCCTGACATTTATTTCCAAAAATTAAAAAAAAAAAACAACCCAAAAGCTGGGTACAGGACATCATCTCTTTACAAAGACCAGAAAAGCAACAATAGACAGGGAAAGTGAGCAATTTTGTTTGACTGAGTCAGATGGGTTTTTTAAAAAATAATTTTCTTCTAAATCTTTGTATTCTTCAAAGAATGTAATAGAATACATACAAAGGAGAGCCAGGAGATAAACCCTAATATTTAAGAAGATTTATTAATGTTCCACAGTGATGATGTTGCCTTAATTTAAAAATGAAAAATGAAGACAACTCAAATGGAAACAAAAATTGTGTTGAAAGAAGAAACTGTAGCTTCTGCATTATAGACTCTCAATGAATATTGGTTAATTGATTTTCTTGGAACTCAACAAATCCTTTCAAATCTGGATTCTTCTACCACTGTCCTAATTATTGTTCATTTATTCCTCCAGCAAACCTTTACTGAACTCCTAGAAATGTAAAAGGAAATTCACTAAGCCCAGAACACAAGGATGAATTGGATAGGCCCTGTCCTTAAGGAGCTCACAATTTAGTGAGCTAATTTGCTGACCACCAAAAAGCAACAGATTTTGTATGCACTAGGATTGAAGTAACAAGCTTCGAGGAATATTTTTTGGCACACTGATTCACATTTAGATAAATCTGGGACAGGCTTTATAGTAAATCTAACTTCTTTGTAAAATGGGGACCCTCCCTCTCGGGAATTATGAAGTCTTGGGAAGATTGAACGTGGAAAATGTAAAAGTGACTTGAAAAGCTTAAGCATTGTAAATAGAAACAGATAAGCCTAAATATAATAATACAATTAAATTACAGTCCAACATCTTCATAGCGGAATCAAATATTAGAGCTGGAAGGGAATCTGGAAATCATCTAATCCAATCCTCTCATTCTACAAAATAGAAAACCAAGGTCCCAAGAACAAAGGAAAGGGACTCACCCAAAAATTCCCAATTTGTAATTGGCACAGTCAGATCTCTTTTTTTCACATCATGATCTGCCTTGATACAAAGAAGTCACAGTACATATTTCCTATACTATCTGCATTGCAAAAGAAATATGATGTATTGTTTCTTTGAGCAGATATTTTTATGGTGAAATGCTCATTTGGAAGTTCCAAGGTATTTGCTCACTTGGCAAACATGTTTGGGGATGACTACTAACAGCCTACAGAAAGAAAACCACAGCTTTTCTTTTTTGAACAAGACTTTGAGTATAAGTTTAAGAAGTAGCAATAAAAAGCAACTGGCAACTAGCCTTAGATCAAAGAACAACCTTTACACGAGTCCAAGGCAGACGCCCATACTGGTTGTAAAACTTCAAGAAAGACCATTAATAACATAACCTTAGACACAGGATGTGAATATAGAATAGTTAAAAATCAGATCCTGGCCCGGCGAGGTGGCTCACGTCTGTAATCCTAGCACTCTGAGAGGCAGAGGCAGAGGCAGGCGGATTGCTCAAGGTCAGGAGTTCGAAAGCAGCCTGAGCAAGAGTTAGACCCCATCTCTACTAAAAATAGAAAGAAATTAATTGGCCAACTAAAAATATATAGAAAAAAATTAGCTGGGCATGGTGGCACATGCCTGTAGTCCCAGCTACTCGGGAGGCTGAGGCAGAAGGACTGCTTGAGCCCAGGAGTTTGAGGTTGCTGTGAGCTAGGCTGACGCCACAGCACTCACTCTAGCCTGGGCAACAGAGTGAGACTATGTCTCGAAAAATAAATAAATAAATAGATAAAAAAAAAAAAAAATCAGATCCTCCAAGCCACCTTGTGCCAAAAGCACAGATGGACATTTGGAGGTTACATGAAATCGTAGTTTTAAGAAATCCACAAGATTTCATTTTCTTAACTGGATTCTTATAGCAGTGTCAATAACCAAGCAACATTTCTTCGCTGCTACTTTCTCTGCAGGCCACTGACTGAAAATGCTCTTCAGAGAAAACAATTCCTGTCGTGCCTAGATCTTCCTTCATTTACACAGTAAAGTTCTCCAAATGCTTGAGCCATTTGCATGATGAGAGCTTCAGCTCTAGAAGATGGGGTGTTACCGCAACAGAAAAACATAGGTTTGGGAGACAGACACGCTAGATAAGATTCCATTCTGTGCTCGGCACCTAAATTGCTACGTGACTTTAGGCGTGTCAATCGACCTTCTTGGGTGTCAGATTTTTCACTGTACGATGAGGGACTAGAGGCACCTTCTAGCACTAGACAGACTATGGTTAACAGATCTGGCCCATTTGAGAAGTTATTTCCCCAAACCTTCACCTCTACCTAGGAGGGCCTTTCCACGCAGGAGTAGCAAGGGGTTTTCCAAGGGGGAGGAGGCGAGCTTGCCTTCGGACTAGCCAGCCAGAGCTAACCAGCGGCTCTCAGACCACGGCCAGTTAATCTACCCGGAACCCGGGCGCTCCCCGGGGTGTCAGGCCGGCTCCCGGCCGCGTCCCCTACCGCCTTCTGCTCCGACTGAGCTGAAAACCCGGCCCGGCGAACCCCTCCCGCGCTAGGAGATAAGGAAACCACAAGAGGAAATGGAAACGGGCCCTTCTGGAAACAAAACTGCCCACGAGGGCGCCTCTCGGGTGGCTGGGCCGTGCAGCTCCTACACGGGAAGGGCCGGCTTCGTGGCAGGTCGAGTCAGGGTTTCGAGATCAGGGGAGTTTATCTTATTTCCCCCGCGGCAACTGTTTTCACAAAACGCGCCGGACGAACGGCAAAGAGCACCGCTTCACTGAACAAGGGGGCGGGCGAGGGTAGTTCACTTGGCCCCACGGAAGGCCACGGGCCACGGCACGGGAATTTCGTGTTGTTTTTAAGTATTTGCCTCGGGGGGACCATCGCCCGGCAAGCGGACAGGAAAAGCGAGCCTCATGCCCAAGCCCCCCACAGTGCCGGTGGGCGGACGAGGCAGCGCGCTGCGCGGGCACTATATCTCCCCGCGGAGGAGCACACAGCAGAACCGTCACACGCCCCAAGACGCACTGTGTAGCCGGTTGCTTAGTTGGCACTGTTGAGGCTCCTTTCCTCGTTCAGTTTGACAAGGACTCTCTGATAGGCTGGGGCGACCCTGCAGTGGTTGGCCGGAAAGAGTCGAGCCGCCTGATTGGCCGCGCCGCACCTGCAATGCGTCAAGCCGCGGCGCGGGCGTGGAGGGCTGCGTGTGAATGGTCGTGGCTGGCGGGGCAGCCCGCGGCCTTGGGGAGGGAGCGGCTCCTCCTGTGGCCGCCATCTTTACTAGTGGCAGCGCGGACGACCCCGGACGCAGCGGGGTTTTGCACGGTGCTCTTTGGCCAGAACGAGGCTCTGCGACAACTTTTGTCTGGGTTTTTTGTTTTTTCTTTTTCCTTTTTCCCTTTGCGGTGGGTTGTTTTGTTTTTGGTCAGGTCCCAGGGATGTGTTGGGGGTAAAATGCGAGAACTCGGGGCTTGGAGCTCAGGGCAAAGTGGCCACCCAGGAAGGGGGGGGGGTCTCAGAAGGATTTTAGCTACAGCTTTAGTAAAACCGCTTGTTTTGCGTTCTCTCGGCGTGCGCAGGGCGGGTGCGATTTGATTCAGTTTCTCCGAGAAAAAATGAGGTTTGCTGCCTGGGCATCTTGCTCGAGCTCGAGAGCCATTCTGGACAGCTCTCCCCAATACGTCATGATTCTTGCTCCTGCTGTGCGCGGTCCCGCCCTCACGGAATGCGTTTTTGTTTTTTAGAACTGTAAATCAAACAGCCGTGTTGGAAACTATTTCTCGGTTCCAGAGGCAGTAGCCTGCTTGGGCAAAACTGAGCTTGCCTTACAGACATGCTATGAGACTTTGGCTGAAAATGATTTTGATCATATCAGCTTATTTGCCTTTTCTAGGCAAATGTGTTTGTGTGTGCATCCGGTTTTCTTTCGTCTCTGATGTCCACCCCCGAAAAAAAAAACCTTAACCACCTCTTATCTTTTACTTTATAAAACGTGGTCGTTTAGGACTCACCCTCCCTTCAGTGGATATGGGTTAAAAAAAGGAAAGACTATGTATGTTCCCTGGATGAGTTAGAGATTGGGAAAATGGGAAAGGTTGTAGTTGTCTTAGTTTAGCGGGTGGTGATAGCTTTGTTGGTTTATTTGAACTGCGTAGGTGCAAATTCAGTGGATTGTGGATATCCAAAGGTGAATTCTGGAGCTGCCTTGCTGTGATTGTTGCCATAGCTACAGGGAGAGGTAGTTAGTTGATGAATTCTGGGGCCAGTAAACCTGGCAAGGCCAGGCCCCTTAGTAGTAATTGACTGCCCTGGTTTATCTGTCCTAGCTTTCACCATTCTCATCCCCATCCAAGATTTGTGATTGATCATTGCTGGCACACACGTGCTTGTTGATTCCTGTATTGACTAATACAGGTGTTCTCACTACTATGTGTAGATTTTTTGATTAGATGCTGTATCTAGGAGCATAGCATTTGTACCATTAGCCATACATTTTGATTTGCAAGTTATTGGTGCTCTTACCTAATCTCATCCATTTTGGACATTTAATTATTGGCTTTTATGTCTTTTTCCCATAGGTAAACCATCACCCCTTAGGGGTGCCTTCTGCCTAAAACTAACACTCCATTTTGTGTATCAGTATAATGCCAGAGCACTGAGTTCATGGACATTACAAAAGAAACTTGCAGCTTTGCATAATCTCCATATAGCAACAACCACTCGTGCCTCTGTAGAACACAGTGTCTCAGTGTTCTTTGGCAGCTGCAGCGCTAGGAGTCGGCCACTTTGCTTGCTGTGTGAAGTAGCACAAAGGACAAAACCTTGCAGTCTGTTTCTTCTGTGATATGAAGAGAATCAAATCTATCTCACATAGTTCTTGTCCTCGCAAGTACTGTATAAATTGTACAATTATTGACATGATCATATGTAGTTACGAATGCATTTATTGAGGGTTCCTACTGTTTGGCCTATGAGAGGAAGATTTTCCTTCAAGATTTTCTATCTCATGGGAAGAACAGATGGACAAGCTCAGATCCAAAATAAACCTTAAATAGCATCCTTTTTTGTAAATGTAGATAGAATTAATATAGCCCTGCAGTGCCAGATTTGAGGGCTCTTAGGGTGACCAGCTCATCATAGTTTGTCGTGGACCTTCCTGGTTTTAGCATTGAATGTGTCTTGGAAAGCCCCTTTGTCCCAGGCAAACCAGGGCAGTTGATCACCCTTGGGCTGTTTTCAATGCTGAGAGGAGGAAGAACAGAATGGGAAATGAAGACTCCTACTATATAGAGATGATTCTGGTTCCTTGCAGCTGGAGGCTACTGGACACAAGAAAATGGATGTCCTAAGATAAGCGTGGACGGACACCTGAAACTCAGCATGTTCAATGTCAAACTGATAACTGTATCCATCTTTATTGCCCTTCCTTCTTTCAGTCCCTGTACATGGTTGGTTTTGCTTTTTGTTAGTATTTTTTAAATTTCCTATTTAACTGTAGTCTTTGTCTCTGGTGAAGGCTTTACCAAACTTTTAGTCCCTTTAGAGTACAGAAGTTCTTTTTTATGCCATAGATCCATTTGCCAGTCTGATGATGCCTAATGCCACTATGGTTTGTCACCCATATTCATAATTGAAGGCATGCTACATTTCACTTGGTAGTGCAAATAAAGATGTTCTGTTTTTCTGTCCAAATTTGTGGACCCCCTGAATTCTCTCCATGGAGTCCAGGTTGAGAACTCCTGCTCACTTTCCCTTGCCCTTTGCAGTTCTCTGGCCACTCCGTCCCCTCTTACATTCCTTTACATTTTCACTGCCAAAACTATAGTTCTATATACTGTCACTGCTTTCTTAACTATTGCAGAAGTCTTTATTGGTCTTGGCCTTAACCTACTCCTGGTGCTATAACAAAAGACCACAGACTGGGTAATTTAGAAACAACAGAAATTTATTTCTCATGGTTCTAGAGGCTGGGAAATTCCAGATTTGGTGTCTGATGAAGGGAAGGCTCTCTGCTTCCATGACAGCACCTTGTTGCTGTACCCTGACGTGGCTGAAGAAAGGGCGGGGGAGGCGGAGGTGGAGGGGGTAGGTTGAACACTGTCCTCACATGAAAGAAGAGATGGAAGAGCCAAGTAGCTCTCTGAAGTGTCTTTTATAAGGGCATTAATCCCATTCTTGAGGGTGGAGCCCTCATAACTTAATTACTTCCCAAAAGACCCCACCTAATACCATCACCTTGGGGTTTAAGTTCCAGCATGTGAATTTTGGAGGGACCCTAACAGTCACCCACCTCTAGTCCCATGTTATGGAATAATTTTTCTAAAACACATTATCTGACTATATCATTTCTCTGCTCAAAGGCCTCAGTAGCTTCCCTGGCCTCTAGGATTAAGCCAAGATTCCTTTGTAAATTCCTACAAGGGCCTCCATAATCTGCCTTCTCAGTCCTAATAACCTACTGCCCTTTGCATCTCCCCAATTTCAGCCATATAAATTATTCTTCAATTTTTTTGCTTTTCCCTCTCCATCCTTTGTGTTGCTTCCTTGGCCTAGATTTCTGATTTCCATCATCTGCCCAACAAAATTCTAATATCCTTAAAAGCTTACTTCAAATGCAAAGTCAGCTAAAATAAACTCTTCCTCCATTGGGTTCCCTCAGCACTTTATTTCACTCTCTTCTGTTACATTCTACTTTTATTATGGGTATTTGATTACTCATTCAATAAAAGTATTTGTCAAGTACCCGTTATGAGTATGGTATAGGGGCTGTGAGTATATAAAACGAAACAAATTTGGACCTTGGTTTTTAAGGGACTTATATTTTAGTTTGGGTGATAATGTGAACCTAAATACCAATTTGTCAAGGTAGGAGAAAATGACAAGTATTTCAGGAATTCAGAGGAAGAGTTTGCTGTGCTAGAGGAATCAGAGAAAGCTTTATGGAGGAGGTGGCATCTGAGCCAGCTTGGAGGATCAGCACCCTGTGTGGGTGTACACAGGGAAGGCATTCCGTGCAGAGGGAACACCAGGAACAAAGGCAAAGAGGCCGAAAGGAGCAGGGTGTGTTGGGAATGGGAAGAAGTTTAGTCTGTTATTAAGGAGCATGATGAAAGACTAGGCTGGTGTCAGATTTGTTAAGACTAGATAGAGGACTCCAGGGTTAGGCTGCTCTGCTACCTCACTGCACTGGAGCCCTAAAAAAAAGAAAAGAGGCCGGGCGGGGTGGCTCACGCCTGTAATCCTAGCACTCTGGGAGGCTGAGGCGGGAGGATCACTCAAGGTCAGGAGTTCGAAACCAGCCTGAGCAAGAGTGACACCCCCCGTCTCTACTAAAAATAGAAAAATTAATAGGCCAACTAAAAACATATATATAAAAAAATTAGCTGGGCATGGTGGTGCATGCCTGTAGTCCCAGCTACTCGGGAGGCTGAGGCAGAAAGATCGCTCAAGCCCAGGAGATTGAGGTTGCTGTGAGCTAGGCTGACGCCATGGCACTCACTCTAGCCTGGGCAACAAAGTGAGACTCTGTCTCAAAAAAAAAAAAAAAAAAAAGAACTGAAGTTTTAAGACATGTCTTTAAGACATTTGTTTTAACTAATTCATAGTTATAAAATCCATTTTTATTAACATATGTTGTCTTCCCACCCTCCCCCCTTTTAAATTTCAGGTTATTA
>CAUYPO010061368.1:0-20441 GCA_963574435.1 Cheirogaleus major
GCTACATAATCCAGTCCTGACGTTCTTGTGGACTCCATCTACTTCTTTTGCCCTTGGTCATTATATTGTGACCCCAGTGGTCTTCTGATAGGCCTGTGAGCATCTCTTTAGGGTAATTATTATTGTTCTTTCCTTAGTCTACAACAGTGATCCCCTATATATATTTGCACCTCACTCTGTCAATATATTCATGCCTCAGATCAGAAATACCCTCCTCAAAGAGCCATTTCTACCTTATTGTCCCCTTCCTCTTTAATATTTTTCCTGGTGTTGATCATAATTTTATAACATATATGCAATTTTATTTCTTTATTGTCTATCTCTATCACTAGAATTTAAGATTAATGAAGGCAGGTGTTTTTCTCTCTTTTTCTAGGTATTCAATAAATATCAATTAAATAACTAAATAAATTAATTAATAGGGAAAGATCAGAATTAACCTAAATGAGCAACAATGAAGAAGTAGTTCAATGAAATATTGGAAATTATACTTGCAAAAACATTCACTAATCGAATTAGTTAATATTAACTGAATTATAATGATGCAATATGTTTATAGTGATTGATTTAATTTACCAAGCATTCTTATATCAACAAAAAGAAGCTTAAATCATAGTGATTATTTCTGAGCTGTAATATGAAGGGTTATTTTAATTTATTTTGTATAAACTTTTTTATCTTACAAAATTTCCATTTTCCTTTGATGTTAAAGAAAAAAATGTGTTCCTGAGTCAAAGATCTGAAACCAAGCTTAGTTCCAGCCAAACTTGCCATGTGTAGAATTGGTCAAGATTAGTCATGATCAAAGCCAAAGTGGGTATTCAATCAAAGATCTCCATGGAATCACTGTGCCAGATATCTTTACGTTGCTCCTCTTGGGTCTACTCTCCACCCTTCCCCATCCTCCTCTCTGCTTCAGAAAGCTGACATTCAGAGACCACATAGAGCTGTCTTTATATCATCTTGTGTTTTAGTTTCAGCAAATGGGGAATCCCTGTACGACACTGAGGGTCATGGGAGAGTTATTTATTCTGCAACTCTCTCCCTGATAAGTAGCCTACTACTGGCTGTCCCTTGTTAGAAGGCCAGTGCTTCTCTAGAAGAAGCTTAACCCACTCATCTCTTATTACCTCCATTCACTCTTCTAGTCATTTGCATGTGGTAAGTGCTCAATTGTTACTAAGTTCTTATTACTGCTCCATCCATGTGGTCCTCCTATGTCAAATTCTGGTAAATAGATCATCTTCAAATTATTGTATCCCATATATACTATTTGTTTTCTATGAGGATCCTTAATGAGACTGCTCTGATACCCAACCTCATATATTCTCATCTCACCCTTTTACTCCCAGCATCATGGAGGCAAGGAAATAGGATACACAGGAGGTATATTTGCATCACCTCACATTGTTTGCACCATGTGCTTCCCTCCTTTAGCCCCTGGACTCTGGGCTCCCCTGCATGGAATACCTCCAAACATCAACCCAACTATTCTGAAGTATAAACAAACTTGGAAATAAGAAAGAGTTAACAAACCTCTGACCAATAAGGGAGAGAAGCTAATGAATACTCTCCCCCCTCTTCTCTTGTAATGATAATTCTGAGGCACATGTTTTACTGAGATGTTGCAGTGTCTCAGCAGGATTAAACTCTGATTTCTCATGGCAGTAAACCAGTTCAATAATGCATCTTTAGATTGGCTTCCATCCATCCTTATCTCATTCTTTTAGGTCTCAAGACCCTATCCTTTGAGAGCATCCCCAAATAAACTGCCTCTTGCAAACATTCATCTTAGGCTGTGATTCCTGGGGAGATTTTAACCTTGTAATATCATGATTGATGAAGTCGTTTTACATGCACACACTCACTTCTCATTTCATACCAAATATGTTTGTTGCATAGAATTATTAAAGAAGTAATCATTGAGAATTATCCAATGTTTGCTGTCCATATTTCTTATGTGTCCCCATCCTTGCTCTCCAGCCACCATCTCTACCCTCCAACTCCCTCATTCTCACCATTTTCACATGAATGGGAACAAATGCGAGTCAGTTCATACATCAGTCAATTTTTCCAGTGCAGTTCCTGACAGGTCTCAGAGAGGTTCATAACATTTCCCCTGAGGGCAACAGCAACAACATTAGTCAGAAGTACTAACACTTTTCAGTGACAAGGAAGTTGGAAAAACATTCATATTCTCTAAATTTTCAAAACTCAGTAAGTTTAAACTTCAGTTTCCAGACATACAGAATGAACTTCTAGCTTAATTTCTATAGCAAAGCCATAGGCAAACAGGTGCTGGAAGGAATTCTAATCCCACCCTTTCATAACCTTGTCCACAGGCGCCTTGGCTAGTTAGTGAGCATCTGCACTAAGGCTGTGCAGGCCAGGTTTGACTGGGGTGCTGTCTCATGCAAAGCAGTTGGAGGTTTCCTCTACCCCAGCTGATTTCAGAGAACAGGAGTTTGAAGTGTTTCTTGCATAGAGAAATGACTGAACAAGCAAACCAGACTAAACATCACAGCAAGAACTAGACACACACAAACTCTGTGAACATAACCAAGCATAAACTCTTAAAAAGATAAAACAGTGGATAAAATATCAGCATAACAGACCTTTTTACATTGAATAGTAGCTTTAATTTGGATTTTTCCCTTTTCATAAATTAGTTTCCATGTATTCTGGTTACAGATAGAAAGTAAAGAAATAGAAGTATTGGAACAACAAGAGGGATCTGTTCTTGGGCCAGTTCCAGGAAAGACCTGAAATGGGAACGCCCAGAGAGGAGGCAAAAAAGCCTGCTCTCTTGAGATTCCCAGAGAGCCTTTGCATCTGAAAGAGTTCTGAGTTTGCAGAAGATGCCAATTAATACTGCTGCCTTGGCACACTAATGTAAACCTCAGATCATTTGAGGTTTGCCCTTCCCTCTTTAAAAATGCATCTTGTACTACAGATTAGTGTAAACACTGAAGGTTATATTCTCCCTTCCTTCTTAGTTCTAATTTACATTTACAGGAAAGTCAAGCAGAAAACCATGAGCTGGGAAATGCCACTCACGTGCAGAGTCATTACTCTTCCAGGCTTGTAGGCTGAATCTTTCAGTTTAAAGTCCTGTGTACCAACCTCACTGATAACCCATGCCTCCCCGTACCACACACGAAGCACTTGTTTGAGTGCCATCTGACAGATCTATCTGACTTTCTAAGGGAACTCAGTTTACTGATTCATGTACCAGATATGAGACACATATACGAGGAACTGAATATCAGAAAACACCAGGAGGTAGGCTCAAAGACTGCCTGTATTGTGTGCTCCTGGGCCCCTTTCTGGCTTGGTAAGTCTGTTTCTATCGGGAAACAATTAATCTAACTAATGCTTAGTTTACATTTGTTTACTTTAAAAACAAAAAACAAAAAAAAGCTTCTCTGTCCACAAAATTTCCAAGATAAAAAAATGTAGCCTGTATTTCAGGCTCCACTTGCAAGTTCAGACCATCCATTTATTCTTCTCAAACCATGAGCACTGGCAATATTATCTTTTTGTCCATGCAGGGGATTTTTATGCACTACGCACTTGAGCATTAAAAATACATCAAAGACATATTTATAGTCAGATGTTCTCCTTTGGAATCCCTCTTACTTCTTGTTAAAATGTCACTGCAGATTTTAAATGTTTTTGTTTTCCGTTTCCAAATTGTCTCATAGTCAACAGCTTAGCACTTCCAGTTATAAATGCTACTGAAAAGTTTCAAAAGAGTATTTATTATGGTTTTTTACCTGTTGTAACTTTATGAATAAAGAATTTTTTTTTCCTGGCAAAAATGCTTGTTTTCTGACCCAAAGTCATTTGGATTGGGGAAATTGGAATGTGTCAACAGAGATAAATGAATGCATTCAATTGTTTAGTCACAGTATTAAGAAAACAAAAACATTTTCCCTATATTTTAAAGTGCAAACCTGGTTCTCATTATGTCTACAATGTTGGAAAGAGTTGTTCTCTTTAATTAGTAAAAGTTATAGAGGGCACAGATTTGATGCCTCAATATTTTATAGAAGAAAGTTCATTATTTGGAAGTAGCATGAGATGGGGATTTTATTTGCCTTGTTTTATTTTTTTTTGCCTTTGAAACCTATAGCTGCAATTTACTGGAGGAGGTATCTAAGCCTTAATACTTTCCATTGTTAATGTGATTCATTACTTTGAAGCTCTGTTATTCAAGTCATAGTGATAAAAAGATGAATATTACTTGTCATACCATGTGCTCAAATCAAGCTAACAAACTGTATTGGACATTTCTTAATTTCTTTTCCAAAACATATTCTTTTTTTCTTTTATTTCTTTCTTCTTCTTTTTTTTTTTTTTTTTTTACTTGAGCAGTTCATCAATTTCTGTCTGGAATCCATTTGCAACCCTCTGCCCCACTTTTAATCTTATTCTAATGAGACTACCTCTATTTCCTTATTCAGGGCTGGAACATGTGATTTAAGATAGTGTGGTCCATGTCTTTGGCCACAGGGACTGGTTTATAGATGAATATATGACTGAAGTCTAGCAGACAGGGTTGATGACACTCGATTCTGAACCCTTTCTTTGAGCTACGTATTTGCAATCAAGTTACTTTCACTATACTTGGTTTTGTATTAATGTGAGCCTGAAGGTTCCAGGGAGCATAATGTTGAATCTGAGAATGAAGCCTACATTTTAAAAAATGGGGGTAAGTGGAAATCTATTATCATCACTGGAAAAGCAACATAAATTAAGGCTCAACAGTGTTACTTTTACATTTTAACTCTAAATTATGAATATATACTATCTTTTATCAAGACATAGATGTAATGACATGAGATTAGAACAAATTTTAACCTATCTACAACTTGAGTGACTTCTGAAAATGTCCTAGGACAAACTTGCAGATTTTATTTAGAGAAAATTTTAGTTGAGTAACTTCATCCAATCTTTCAGAACTATTTCATTATATACATCTGTATATACATGTACATATACATATATATGCATATATCCATACACACACAAAACAAAAAATAACTCTCCTTAGGATCTTATTAGTAATGTTTCTGTGGCACTCTTATTATAAAAAAAATCCTCCAAATTTCCCAATTAAAATAAAAAGTAAAATAAAAGTAAATATTCTGGGACAGAACCAAAAGCTGCACCAAAGCTTTCAAAGACCATCATGTTGAATTGAATTACATAAATAATATTACTAAAGAAAAAAAAAACTCATTGTGCTCTTTTTCCTGACATATATTTTTTAACTCTCAAATGTCTACCATTTTATGAAAGTTGGCCAATTAGAATAAGCAAACTTTATATGGAGTTAAATTTGTAACATTTTCTTCATGGTGTGGGTGCTGAGTGACAAATGATCATACCATTCCAAACAAAATCTCCTTTGGACTTTATACCATTCTACAATTTAAGCCATGAAAAGCTATAGATCAAATGCAGCTACAATTTGAGAAGGATAACATTTAGACTATTACAAAAATACTAATTAACAACACACTTTTGGAATCATTTTGTTAGCTTGTATTTTTGTTATATCAGAGCAATTCAAACAAGCAATGATGTATGGAAATTAGGACAGATATATTCTGATGAAGGGTGAGATCAAAGAGTAGAATGCGAAGACTTGTTCTACACTTTCTAGGCTAACTTGCTTAGCTAATAAATATCACAAAGGCAATAAACCTGCAGTGAACAAAGAGCATGAGAATTGGAGGCAGAAGGATGATGTGAGTATAAATATGACAGAAAAGAAAAACACTGAAAATAAATCTCCTTTTATATTTCTCTCATGGTTAAAGTACTTAAAAATGTGTTCGTAAGGATGCGACCCTTGCCTAAAAAACCAGCTTTTTCACTGTCCAGAGAACTTTCTAAAATAAAATGTGATTAGCTATATCTTATTATCTGAATTCCCAGAGGCTAAAGCATAGGCGTTAGCAATAAAAAATAATAATTTACAATTGAGATAATTGAAATAGCGATCAAAGTTTAGAGGCTTAATCATGATTATACAGAACACCCAAACCTGACTCAGGATTCGTAACTTCTAAGCCCATCTTATCCTTACCACAACAAGGCCCTGGAAGATGGTAGAATCAAAAGATGAAAGGAATCTGAGTCCCTGAATCACCACTGAGAGAACAAAATGACTTACCTGAAGCATCATGTCAGACTGCCATTTGAGTAAGAGAAAAAAAAAAAGCTTTCTATCATTTTTCAGTCATAATATAATCTACTTTAACACATTTTTAAAAATTAAGCATTTGTGGCTGAAAGTTTCTTGAGTTTCCAAAAAACTCACAGTCATCCTTCACGATTTAGCTTAAATACTAATATTCTATAATACTCCATAATTAATAACACTTTCCTTTGCACCTACTTAGTATTTTTTATATAACTCAATTGTACATAAACTGAGAAACAAATAACTGACATATAGTTTAAGAACTGGTTAGATGCTGAGCTCCTCAGAAGGGAAGACTTTTCCTCATTCAACTGCATTTTTCCTGGATCTTATTGGTACTTAACAAATACTTTTTCAAAGAATGAATGGTTATTTGAAACATTGAATATGATTCCCTGCACAAAGATTTGGTAGTTTGTTTCTTTATTTAATATATTTCATCTTTAATAGTCATTATTAAATCCCAAGCTTTGATCCAATCTGCTTCTTTCTTGTAAGTCAATGCTTTGTTTGCAACCCAGACTGATAATTAATACAAATAGAAGTTCTAAGTACTTTACTTCATTTTCCTTAAGAATGTTTTGGTTTTGAGAGTCACCTGATTTGTTAAAGTTTTTGTTTGTGTATTTTTTCTCACAGTTGAAAATTAAAAGGAGACATCTAATTCCCAATAAAATACTCAAGGTAGTGATTAATAGATTTAGATTATAATATATCTTCTAATTACCTTCATATTTTGGTGGTGGGGAAGTGGAGAAAACATAACCTATTTGTTTCTATTTATTATATTAGCGTTATAAAATCTCATTCCACCTAACTATATATTTAAATGAATACCATAACTCAGAATTAAGCTCAGAACTCTAAGAAAGAATCCCTGGGAAGGTTGTTCTTAAGAGTGTCATGAGAACAGTACATATTTCAAATACAATGATTAGAAAGGATTGAGTGGGTATGCAGTTTCTTTGTCTTAAAGTGAACCTATAAATGATGTTCTTACAGCGATATCTGCAATATATAGAACCATTTGAAAACAGCTGCTGAGGCTAAGTGAGAATTCTCCTCCTAGGTAAAGATGAATAAAATTGAACTTTCTGTTTATTCAATTTTTAAATTATTATTCTGATCATTGCTGATAGGTGACTAGTATAGTCAGTTTTAATACATCGGACTTACATAAGATTTCCACAATGTTCATCTGGCTTCCCTGTTCCAGAAAAAATGCTCCTCCCCTACCTCCATCATCAGCAAGTGGAATTTCTTTCAAATTACTCAAAAGAAAGAAGCTATTTTTGAATTATAGATTTCCTTTATTTGTGGTTTCAGTTATTTGTGATCAATTGCACTTGGAAAATATTAAATGGAAAATTCTAGAAATAAACGATTTCTAAGATTTAAATTGTTTGCCATTCTGAGCAGCATGATGAAATCCCGTACCATTCCACCTGGGACACGTATCATCTTTTTATCCATCATTTTCATTCTGTATACACTACCTTCCCTATACAATGCGATTGTATAGGGAAAAAAACAGTATATAGAGAGTTTAGTGCCATCCGCGGTTTCAAGCATCCACTGTGGTTCTTGAAATGTATCCCCTGTGGATGAAGGGAGACTACTGTAATTTCTAAAGTGACCTTTGTAAATGTCATCTAAACTATTTGACTTGAAACTTCTGCAGTTGTGGGTGATTGCAGAGCCACACAACTCTGTGGGGAGAACATTATCTGTAGCATCACATGGAAAATTAACTAGGATGGCATTGTGATGAATTTCTTTCCTTTGTTGAGAATCTAACCTTCTGAGTTTTAGTTGTGAGTATTATTTAGAAATCATTCCAGATCTCAGCTGTAGTTAACTAATGTGAATGTGATTTATGGTTATAGCTCATGTCTTATTCTGTTTGCTGGAAATTTCACTCTTTTTGTCCCATAATATTTTGATAGCACATGTTTTACAAACTAGGTTTTATGTGGTCATCTGTAGGAATCGGTTTTTATTTATTTGGTTTTTTTTTTTTTAGTTTATGTACATGTTTGTATGTGTGTGCACATGTGTATGTGCCCATCCCCCTAACATGTGACCCTTTTATTCCCTCAATTCAAGAGCATTTGTTCTGTCTGGTTACTGGAGGGTGATTAAGTGTTTTCTCCCTGATTGGCTGGATTATTAAGGGCTTGATAGCCAGTGCAATTTGCTTTTGATTCATGGACAGGATTTCAAGGGACTTTATTAACAAGAAAATAGAGAAACATTTCACATGTCTTCATTAATTAAATTATTTATTAGCAAAAGTTGCAACTATTCTTGATTATTACCAAATGCAATAAGGCAATAATTTACACAATATTTTTAGTTCAAACAGAAATGCTTATATTTCTATTATAATGTATCTGATTGTAGCTATTAAATCAACCTTGCAACTTTTTATTCTGAAAACTACTACCTTCAATTTTCCTTTTAGGATCTGCTCTCTTTCTACCAAATCTCAACCTAAAGGAAATCTTTAAGAAATGCATGGAAAAATGTTCATAATCTCTTATGACACTGCATTTTACTTGCTTATTTATTTGTAAGATCTGTTAATTTTCCTTCTCCGTATATACTGAGTACTGGGTAATCCAGTAGTTAAAATACTAGTTGAATAAATGGAAACAACAGTCTTCTCTGGCACTCTGGTTATCTTACTCACCTGGGAGATAAGATGGAACTCGACTTTATGAAATTGAACTGTTCTGCAAATAAGGTTCTCAAGGCATTTGAGGAGAGGAGAGATATAGCCCTTCCATTCCTTTCATAGTTAATTAATTGATCTATATATTCCTCCCCTATTTGAAGAGTACTCCCTCTAGTAGATGGATAGTTGAACTGAATTTCTCTGAGCTGAGTACATAGAAAAGCTTGCTTGCTCCTTTTTCTATCCTTAGCTCTACTAGTTATTATCTCATAAACCAATAATCTCAATAAAAATTCAAGCTTGCTTACCGAGAAATGTATACTAGTATAAAAATTTTAATATCTAAGCAATCAAAAATTGTCTACAAATTTAGCTGAAAGTACTTTTCCCATTTATTTTTAAAACTCTAGACATTTGTTTGGCAATATTCCATAAAATTTATCAGTCAAAAAAAGCATTAATACAATTTTTCCACAGTCCATGTGCTCATCTTTTTCTTGAAACTGTAAATTTTACTTAGAGTACTGGCTTTAAACAAAATGTAGCATAGTAAGGAAAGAAAAGCAGCAGCAGCAGCAGATAAATGTACTACCAGTGGAACAGGAGGCAGAAGGGAATGATAGTAAAAGAACACATGTGGCCCCTAGGGGGAGCCTTGCAGTGAGACTGGGAGCCCCTGAAAGAATTAGAGATCATCCAAGGTCTTTTTAGTCAACAGTATATCAAAGCATCCTTGGAATGCATTCAATTAAAATACATTTATTAACAGAAAGTACTTTTTTGCCTTGTTCCTAACATCAGCTTCTTTTACTATAAAATTTCTGATCCCCAAACCTCTACTTAGGCTCTTGAATATAGAACATTTTGTTCTGAATTGAGCTGCTCCTACTTTTCCCTGGCTAGGAGAATGAAAATGGGATTTTGGTAAGACCATCTGCGTTAGTTTGCTAGGGCTACCTTAACAAAGTACCAACACTGGTGACTTAAACAACAGAGATGTAATGTCTTACAGTTCCAGAAACTGAAAATCCAAAGTCAAATGCCAGTAGCGTTGGATCCTTCTGAGAACTGTGAGGGAAGTACCTGTTCCTGGCCCTTGTCTTTGATTTGTAGACCACTTCTACAAAGTGTTTTCATATCATCTTGTGTTTTCATATCATTTTTCCTTTGCATGTCTCTTTCTTTTCACATACACTCTTTTTGTAAGTTTACTGGTCATATTGGATTAGGATCCATCCTAATGACCTCATCTTTACTTAATTAGTTACATCTGTGATGACCCTATTTTCAAAGCAGGTCACATTCTGAAGAGCTGGAGGTTAGAAATTTCAAGGTATGAATTTGTGTGTGTGTAGGGGGGACACAATTCACTTCATTACATTATCAATTTTCTCTATATCATGCTGCCATCCCTTTCCTCTTTTTTCCATTACTGGACAGTAATATAAATTAAGCTCTGTGCAATGGAGTAGAACTCCAGAGGCAATATGATGTAGTGGTTATATTCATTGGTTCCAGAGGTGCACCTGGTTTTGTATTCTGGTGTTGCCACTTTTTAGCTCTGTGACCTGTTTCCTCAAATATAAAATGGAAATAATTGCACTTATACTACATTAAGTGCTTAGTCACTTTGCATATATTCCACGTACAAGTATTTATTATAAAATGTTATTAAAAAATAAATTTCCTTCCAAGTGAAGATATTTGTCCATACACTTACATTATGAATGTTTATAATCCCATTAAAGAGCACATAGCTACTTTGGAAAATATTGAGACACAGGTTCATCTTTGTTTGGAATAGGAGCATAATCCTGCTGAAGAAGGCAATGATTCAAGTTTTACATGTGCCTCAGGTAAATCATAAAAAGACACTCAAATTTCAAGTATATTTTGTCTCTGAAATTAGGTGCCAGCATCATTAAAGAGTCAGTTGGCTGACTGATGAAACTCTAGTTTCATCTGTCCAACTCCGTGACATGGAACAACCCAGATATAAAAAGCAAAGGAACCAGTCCCTAGGAAGGGAATAGAACACATTGCATTGTATCAATATGTGTCCACCCAAAGCCCCTGCTCTAATATCTAAGCACTTCAAATACATTTTATAAATGCTGACTCAACCTAATAATTTCTACTCCAATTTTTTCATTGAGAGCCTGTCTATTTCTCCTTGCCTTGACTCTTAGGGCACTTTATTTATAGTCAGCTACTGCTGATTGTTTCTAGTCCAGACTTAAAGCTAGATGAGCTCAGGTGTGGGCTTTTCTTTATTATAGTAATAACTTCAGATATTAATGTAAGTATTTCATATGTACTATCACATTTAATTCTCATAGCAACTCTTTTAGGTAAGTATGATTATGATCATCAAAACTTGGGGGGAGGAAGAAAAGAGGCTGAATAGGTTCATATTGCCCAATTTCACAAATAAATAATGGAGATATAATTTGAACCCAAATTAGTATGCTACCAGAGTTCATTGACAAATCTTTTCTTCTGCACAGAGATGGCAGTCTGATATTTAACAGTACTCTTTATTGGAATGTGGTAGGGCCCAGATCATTATTAAACAGTTTTGATAATGAGATTATCTCTTATAACTTCTAGTTCTAGGTTTCTTAATCAAAAACCATCTCAAGTCGGAGATGTGTGGATGGCTATAAGAACAGAAGATTGATAGAAGATTATTTCTCATACATTTGAAATGTAGTATAAGGTTCATTAAAAAGCATAAAGATAGCTTCTGTATATAATTCTTAGATGTATGTTCATATATCTATTCCAAAAATAACAATGGCCAAGTATACAAAACATAAATTCATTTCCTCAGGTTCTGGCATCATTTGTTGTAGAATTCAAAGCCCACGTGACACTGGAATTTTTGTAAGTTCTCAGATATACTTGATTTACCCCAAAAAGTTATTTGTAAATATGAGTTTTAAAAATCTAGTAATATTTTATATTTCCAAAAAGGCTCCCCAATTCTGAATCTTTATGCCCTTTGAATAGTGTAACGTAATTTAATTTGTATAATTTCATGTATTTGAATTCGTGTTTTCTTAAAGCAGGAGTTATGCTATTAATAAAAATTCAAATAGAAAGATAGTATCAGATTCAAATAAACAAATACATATTGAGAAACTACCATGTGCCAGATGATGAAGATATAGATAGACAGATATTGATAGATGTCCACAGATACTGATACAGGTAGAGATAGAGATAAATATCTGTCTGCCCACCTTCCCATATCTATCCCTTTGGCACTTTATGTTGGGCAAATATGATGATCTTCTTATTATATAACAGGAGTTAACACTGTACGAAGGAAGATCTTCAAATATGTTCTTTATGCTTGTGATACTATATGACGCAGAACCATGAAAAACTGGGTAAGTTGAAAGCAAAGTGAACAGATTTTATTGGAAACCTGAGCTATTTTTGTTTCTGCTCATTTTCCTTTACAAAACTATACAGGTTAGTGCAATAAAAGCATTATGTTGCCAAGAACATAACCAAAAGTTATTATGAATCAAAATTTCCTCTTTTTGAGGAAGTAAGCAGGGATAGTGGTGAAAAGGTTAATAGAGAATGGAAGGTAGTCCTGGCATCATCTTCCCCCAAACTTTATATTATCTTCCTGTTTTTTTTCCCCTGTAAGACTAAACTATGAGCTAAAATTATATTCATTTGTTCTTATATAATAGCAAACTGTAGTTTAAACACACCTAGAATGTGATTTCCCTATCATTTTGCCTTTGTCTTATTTATAGTTCACTTCCTAGGCTATGAAGACAGAGTTATAATTAAGATTCTCAATCTTCAGAGTTTAATTAACACATTTGACATATTTTATGTCTGTATTGCTTCCTCTGTTTGATTTTGATTGTATGCCTTTGGGGTAGGAACTATATATATAATGATTTATATAGTGATGCATACTTGGAGTCAATAAATAATAAACAATAAAGAAGGATTGCCTAGCAAAGATACAACTTTCATGCTAAGGACAAATTGGCTAAATGACTTGGAATTATTTTGCTTTTATATTGGAAAGCAATGATATAACATATCTTCATTGAATGGAGTGATGCTTTTCATCATTTTAATATTTCAGATTACTCTAGTTGTGCATGTTCTCTCTTGCTTCCATTTGAGGCTTTAAATTCAGCTTTACATACATTTTTAAAAATGCTATCATTTTATTAAATACATGCTTTTGAGTAAGAGTGAACGAGAAAATCAGCAAATTGGCAAATGATATACTATAGTTCATCAGCTGAGCACAGTATATGTGATAACATTTGGAGCCATTCCAAATTAACTTATGTAATGAAGGTGAAAATATTTCACTTACTGTTACCTTTATTTCTGGCTTGAATACACTATTACCTTTCATATCATGAATGGTTCAATATTTTGTATCATTATCAGTGTTCAGTATTTTGGCATACCATGCACCAAGGTTCTCTCCAGGATGTCAAATTGGAGAAGAAAATCCTCATATTTCTTGCTTCATCATGACATCCACCCAGGCTAAAGTTTGGTGGAAAGAGAAAATCCTACAGAAGCCACTGATTGTCCTTCTCACTCCTCCTACCTCAGGCCCTCTGAAAAGTGTTTTTTGCCTAGAACACTCTTCCACTTCTCCCTCTTACACCATTCTCTCATCTTTTCTCTAGCAAGTTATTACTCATCATTCATATTTCAGAGGAAAACTACTCTTCCTTGGAAGAGCCTTCTTCTCTACTTCTACCTTCTTCCTAAGTTAGGTATCTTATTGGTATTGCTCATCATCCTTATACTTGTCCTAACGTTATATTCATTAGATTAAGCCATTATTTATTTGCGATGCATCTTCTCCACCAGATAATAAACCCTATAAAGGAATGAAATTCCTGAATTAATTACTGTCATACCCAGAATACCAACCTCAGTGCCTGGCACATAGCAATCTTTCAATAAATGTTTGCTGAATGATGGAGAGAACATTGTTTGACCTTTTATGACCACCACACAACAAGATCACACATACTCCTGAGGCTGAAGAGTTAAGGTTTACTTTTGAATCTGGCTTGTAAATCATGGAAGGCATTTTACTCTCACAAATTGCTTTGAGGCACAATCAATCAGTATTTGATACAGATCATGTGCTTTCCTTGAACAAAGCTAATATACCAATGCAAAATGTTCAATAAATTTTCATACAGGCTGGACATTTCTAGGTTTATAACCTGCTGTTAGTCGAACTGGTAAAGTTAACTTTGAATTTTTGAAAAATGATATCAGATTATAATATATTGGCATCCTCTACAGAAAAAAAAAAGATTCATTAATTTTCTATATTTTAACTTAACAAAGTCTGAATGGAGTCGATCACAAAGTTTTATTTTTATTCTTTTGAGAGACCTCTTGAGCAGGGCTATGCAAGTTGAGAGGAAGTGCCATGAGGATTAGGAGAAATGGCTATGGAAGGCTGGAAGCAGGCAGAACCTAAAGTCAGGAGCTGATGAAATTGAGAGGAAAGAGCTTTATAATCTGAGGAAAGAATATGAACTGCATGCACCATTAGAGCACATGGACTCCTGGTTGGTGACTCATCAAAAGACAGAGGCATTTAGCAAGGGAGACCCAGAATGTTGGTACAAAATAAATACTTGTGTATAACTAGCCAAGTAATGTGTAAATAATGCTATGCTTTTTATGTGTTTGTTTCTTTGTTTTGGCGAATCAAGAATTTCCTATATTACTAGGAATTATGCATGAAATTCCTATATAGTTCTATATAATATTTTATGAAAAGAAGAAATTCAATATCTAATTAATATTTCATGATGCAATGAAATCAGAATTCCCTCTCTCTCCTGATCTAGACCTGCATATTTTCAGGAATTTAATCTCATTTGTTATTTAAAAAAATTTTTTTCTGAGACTCAATATTTAGTATGAAAGATAAAGTAAACACATTGTCAGGAGCTATGAGAAACTGTCTTCTTATCTTTAAAAATTTTATCTATAAGAAATCTAATCTAATTTAGTGACCTTAAGGGATTAAATTATTGCAGGGCTTTCTATAATTCAAATCACCTGTTTCTTAGAAAAAAATGTTAAGTATAGCTTTAATAAGAAAAAGCTTTCACTAATGTGAGAATATGAATAATCCATAGATTTAAACTATCTGAAAATAATGCAAAAAGCTTTTATTTAGTCCCATTAGGCTACCAAACAGTTCTTTTAGAGGGGGAATTCATGTTTGATTTCTGGATCATCATGATTTAGTAATCAAATAACATTTGAAAGTTAAAAAAAAATAAAAAACTGGTTGGTCCAAGTATTAGAATTATATGTTATTTTTTCTCCCCTAAAATGTTTATCTTGATTGAAATCAATAGTGAAACTTTCTCTATTGTCTTTTGATTTACACACCCACTTACAAATTGCAACTGGCAATTTCCACTAAAATGGTGTAAGAGATGTAAATGTATTTGAATAGGAATACTAATTTATTAACTTATATGTTTCCATGAATAAAAAGTCAAAGGGTAGAATCCTTAATTATGTTTAGCCAGTTCCTGCTGTCAGTTTATTTCATCTCATTAAATGTCAAACATTTACGGTAATGGTTCCAGTGTGGTTAGAGGACGTTATCAACATAGAGGATTTGGGGGTTTCACAGTTGGGCACCCACATTTTCAAAATATAAAATACAGTCTTGGATTTCATTATATTGTACAAGCTCTGTACCATTTCTTACCATTTCACAATATTCAATATTTTGTGTTTGCAAAACAAAGACCATACTTCTGAATAATCCTATGATTCCAGTTTCAGGGTGAAATGCAGTTGGAAGAAAAGCTAAACCTTATACTAATTACTTTGAGGTATAGCAGGGGTTTAGATTGTTCTATGAAAATAGTTATTCTCTTGAGCTTCCAGAATGTTGAATGCAAAGCTAACCAAGCATAAAGCCTTTTATTTCTGGTCTTCTGTGCACTTGAGAAATGACACCAGTTGCTTTAGCAGTAAAGTTCTTTTTAAACAAATCAGCTCTGAAGGAAATTGAGAGTCCCCAGTGCTATGGAGAGAATCTATTAAAAAAAAAAACTCTTCGAGCTCAGGGGCATTGGAATTCTTAGGTGTGAAATCCATTATTCTACCATGATTAAGGCAGTTCGTCACCAATTATAGGAGTGTGTTCTTAGTTAATCAATGGAGGTTAAAGAATTTTTTCTTCTTTTCTAGAATTAGTTTCCTAATTAATAAAAGTGAATTTTAAAATGGCCTTCTGAGGAACAGCTGCGTTATCTATTGTTTATGGAACAGCCTTGCAGTCATGCTTGTTTTTCGGCATTGAAATAGAAATGAGAGTGATTTGCATAAGTGGAATAGTATTTGCTCTGTTGATTATTTTCCTCTCCTTTTCCTTTTCTGTATCCTGTTCATTTCTATTATTTTAATGATAACTGACTGTCAGGCAAAAAACAACTGTCTACTATTTTTTTGATCTCACAAAACAAGCTAAAAATATGTTCACATAAAATTAGTATTAGATTAGACTTTTTTAAAAATTAAGCACAATATGTACTTAGAACAAGAGTCGAATTCATCCCAAATCTGTGTAAGGTATACAGATACAAGCTGAACATCCCTAATCCAAAAATCTGAAATTTGAAATGCTCCAAAACCTCAAACTTTTTGAGCTCTGATATGATGCCACAAGGGGAAAATTTTACCCTTGATCTCACGTGACAGGTTGCAGTCAAAATGCAAACTTTGTTTTATGCACAAAATTATTAAAAATATTATATAAAATTATCTTTAGTCTACATGTAAGAAATGGATATGAAACACAAATGAATTCCCTATTTAGAATTCATTATCCATCCTCAAGATATCTTATTATGTATATGCAAATATACCAAAATCCGAAAAAGAATCCCAAATCTAAACTTCTCCTCCCAAGCATTTTGAATAAGGGATTCTCAGCTTATATTTTATAGCCTTAATATGTAGATAGTTACATCTCCATTTGAAAATAAACTTCACAGAATAGTTTATAACAGAAAAGTATGATTTTTGAGTGACTTAGTGTCATATATCCTAAATTACCTTAAACATATGGGAGTTTTATATATTGTTCATCTAAAATCTCAGATAAATATTTCCTTATGTTTTTTAAATATAATGAATGCTCCCTTGAAAAGAAACACAATTTTCAATCTAAATTTCACTGCTATGCTGTTTATTTTTTTTATTCATAGCAATTGTTATGAGTCCAATTGTTTCTCCCAAGATTTGTATCTTGAAGTTCTAATCCCTGGTACCTCAAATGTGACCTTATCTGGCAATAAGATTTTTATAAAGTTAAAGCTAAAGTAAGTGTATTAGGGCAGGCCTTAATTTAGTATAACTAGTATCCTTAGAAAAAGGAGAAATTAAGATAGAGACACACACAGGCAAGAGGATGTGAAGAGACATAGGTAGAAAACAGCTATTCCAAGGCAAGGAGAGATGCCTAGAACAGATTTTTCACTCATGGCCCTAGGGAAAAACAGACCCTGCCAAAACCTTGATCTTGAACTTCTATTTTTCAGAACTGTTAGAAAATACATTTTTGTTGTTTAAGCTTCACCATTTGTGGCCTTTTGTTATGGCTATCTTAGCAAACTAATGAAGAAATATATTTATTGCTAAGTTGCCTTTTTCAATCAAAATATTTTAATATTGTCTCTTAATTGTAAGTTAATTATGCCATTCAGGGCTTGTAATGTGTTTTAGAAGTAGAGTACAAGTGCTAGGAGTATTGGGCTTTAATATCCCACGGGCCTGTCCTCTAGCTGTGAAACAATGTGCAAGTTCTACAACTTTCCTGTGCTGCAATTTCATCATTTATAAAATAGTAGTTTCTAACTTATGAGAGCAGTTATGAGGATTAAAAAATGAAATATATAAAATGCTGATCAAGTGCCTGCCCTCTAGTTAATACTCCATAAATTTTAGTGGCCATAAAGGTGATAATTTGATACAAATTGTTATTAAAGTTTTAGCTATCATGAACACAAAACCTACCAGGAATCTGCTGCATTTCTGAAAGTTGAGATTTGTATCATAGCCCATGGGGAAGACCTTACTAATACTTTGTGCCATGTTAGTGACTTTAACCAAAACTTCCTCAAAGCTTTCTTCACTGAATAACTAACATACGTGCACCATGCACTGTCCTGTCTGCTCTCACCAGTCAGCCACCCTAAAGATGAGATACTGATGCTTAGCTAGAGAGATAGCACATAAGAGACACTTAGCTCTGTTGCAAAGGAATTATTCATAGCACAGGAGAACAATGCTGAAGATGAATCCCAAATCTCTATAATACATTTGCCTCTTACCTCTGCCTGACATTCCAACTTCTCCACTCTTTATCTGTGCTCCCCAGAGAAAGCTTTCCTAAAACATGTTACCATTCCCCCACCCCTTGCTTAGATAACTTTAGCAAGTCATCTCTTTTTGGATGACTATATTAGTTCACCATTATTTACAGCTTTATATGTGTCAGGTTTTGTGCTAGACTTAACATTTAGGCATATGAAATGAAAGAGCAAGGGGTAGAGCTAAGGAAAGATCTACTTCCATCAAGTAGATTTTGTGTACTTCCCTTGATTAGTAACTATTGAAATATTGGCTGATAGGAATGTGCTTCCCCAGACAGAATTTGTCTAACTTGTTTATGTTTTCATGTATGCTGTGATTACCTGAGTCATTGACTTTAATCATTCTACGTTATTATTGATGCATAAAAGAATCTGTGTACTCTCTCAGAACTTAGCACAGTGGCCAGCATGAATCAGGTGCTATATTAATGAAAGAGTAAATTCATTATTCTAAAAGAGAGAAGGGGAGAAAGAGGTAAATAATCATAAAGGACTTAAAGGGAAGGAAAAGACAAGAGAATATGGTAGGGGAAAAAAATTCCAGGGCAGATGAAAAATCAAGACCTAAGGCACACATATGGGAAAAGGAATGTGTGCTGAAATTACAAACAAGTCAACTGGGCTAGGGTCTAATGTATATGAACACGAATAAGGTAGTGTTTAAAAAGGCAAATCCCATTTATATCGTGGAGGCTCATAAATGCAAGGTTAGAGAATGTTGACCTTAATTGTTACAGCTCTGAAAATAACACTCCATGATTCTTCATTGCCTCTGGCATCGTCTGTCAACAGTGAATAATTGGGAAAAGACATGGGAGAGTTTTGTTAGTATCCAGATATATTAATTCAAATTACTCTCTGATTCATTCAATCCAGATACACTATAATCCACTAATACTAATCTTTTCTTAATTATTTTGATACATTTTGAATATACCACTTAGTTGAATATATTATGTTTCATGTTTTAGATTATTTTCTCTTAAATGGACAGTAACATTTACCTGCTGTGTCCTGTAGAACTTCAATCTACTTATGTACATTGAAGTGTCCTGGAGAATGTGAGATTTATGTAATATTGATAAATGACCAGTAATAAAATAAGATCATATGATGTGATTCATGAAGTCAAGAATATTAATTTTCCTAAATATATTCTCTATAAAGCTCAAAGTAAAATGGAATTAGAAAGCGACACTTGAGCAAAAGCTACACAGTGGCAAGATAACTTTAAGGAGAGGTAATATAGAAACCCAGTCTATGGTTTAAGTTAATTCTGGACACTTGTTTGAAAGATATACCCAAAATATTCTAGTAAGAAAAAAATCCTCTGGAACACCAAAATGCCGCATAGTGTAGACATTTAAAAATAGATACATTATTCATGCCTAAATAGAGTAAGTTTTTGAGGGATATGGGAAAATATTCATAATAACTTATCCATTTTTGTCAACATGGATAAATCTCAAAAACATAAGGCTGAATGAACAAAAGTTGCAAAATTTATTGTTAAACTTGAATATCATCTAAACTGATTTTAATATATTTCAAGCAAAATGTACATTGTATATTAATACAGACATATGTACTAAATTTATAAAATTCTCCTTGGGAATGATATACACTGGCTTAAGGATCATAATTATCTATGAGAGGGCAGAAGAAATATTGGAAGGGGTGCTGATGTTTTAGGGCTATTGATATTTATTTATTTTTAGAGCAAATTTCTGCATTTTTTTTTTTTTTTTGCTTTTATTTCATCATATAATGGGGGTACAAATGTTGTTAGGGTTACATACATTGCCCCTCCCCCCCCCACCTGTCAGAGCTTCAAGCGAGTCCACTCCCCAGGTGGCCCAGGCAAGGCACACATTATGTAACTCTACACTTCCTCCCTCCTCCCGCCTGCCCTCCATCTAACATAAGATTTTTTTTTTTTTACATTTTGTATACATTGTATATCTATGCCTCTCCCTAAGAAAAAATCAAACAATCCCATCAAGAAATGGGCAACAGAAATGAACAGAAACTTCTCCAAAGAAGACAGAATAACAGCAAGCAAACATATAAAAAAATGCTCATCATCTCTAATCATCAGAGAAATGCAAATCAAAACCAC
>CAUYPO010061369.1:0-13637 GCA_963574435.1 Cheirogaleus major
AAGGTCTTCTGTGACCATGCCGGTGTTTTTCATCCACTGGTTAATTAATTATCAGTTCTCATCTCCCTTGACCTTTCTTTACAAAATGAACACATTCTCCTCCTTGAACTCATTTTGTTTCTTGACCTTCGGAATGCTACACTCTTATGGTGCTCCTTTATCTCCCTGATCACTGTCTATGCTGCTTTCCCTGGTTGCTCATCTCCCCAGGAGGCTTCCTTACCCCAGATGTCTTTTCTACACTCACTTCCTTGGTCATCTCATCCAGCTTTGTTGCTTTAAATAACACCTATAGGCTGACAACTCCTAAACTGGCATCTCTGGTCGAAGATCATCCCTTAGGTTTCCAATCTGGAATATCCACTTGCCTGCTGTACGTTTTACTTCGATGTCTAATGGGAATGCCCACAAACATTCCTGAGCATTCTTCCCAATCCCATTCCTTCCACAAATTTCCCTATCTCAGTTATGTACCTTCACCTTCATTGAGTTTCTCAAATGAAAAAAATTTAGTGTGATTTTTGATTCCTCTTTGTCTCACACCTCAGTCAAATCCATTAGCAAATACTGTTGGCTTTACATTAAAATATATCCAATATCTGGCCATTTCTCACTGTTTCCTCTGTTATCATTTGGTCTAAGCTACCATCATCTCACTTGTCCTTCAGTGACCCCTGTCTGTAAAAGTCCACTTCATCATCAATACATTTCAATGACTTTTACCTCCCCTTCCCTGTTTTATTTATCCCCAATGTACTTACCACTGTTTTAATTACTATATATTTTAATTTTTTATTTTTGACTCATCTTTTTCCCTAAAATGTAAAATTCATGAGGGCAGGGATTTTATTTGGTTTTTTCAAATATTTGTATCCCTAATGCCTAGGTATTTATGATATGTACTCAATAAATATTAGGTGAATGAGTTAATAAATCATCATAAAACCACTGTGAGGTAGGTAATAAGATTCTCATTTTAGAGATGAGAAAACTAAGGCTTAGAAAGTTGCAGTAATTTGCTGAAGGTCATAGAAGCAGGAAGTGAGTGAATTGGAGTATGGACCAAGGTTCCTTTCACTCCCAAGTCCAGATCCTTAGAAAATAAACCATTCTGGACTCAAGTCCATACTTTTCCCTTGGAGCTCAATATCAATTACTATTATTATTTTTAATAAAATTCTTTAAATTAACACAAAGCTTTTGATCTTCCCCATAAGCTTTGATGACATCTCCTTTCGAAGCCACAGCCCTCTAGTCAGCACTCAGGTACCAAATCTATTCTACTGAGCCATTCTTTGGCCTATATGTTGCCTTGGCATTTTCGGACTGTATCTTATTAGCAAAATGATTCTTTACCATCTTGAATTCACCTGCTCTGAAATCTAGAATCAGGACACTCTAAGAAGCCATAGAGAAGCAAAAATAGATATTTTAAAATCTGAATTCTAACTACATGCCCTTTAGTTACAGACAAGTTCTTATTCCACCTATTAATCTATCTTCAGATACAATTTTTTAAATTTTTACCTTCACGCACCTGGTAATTATTGAGCAATTTGTATGGGCAAGGCTCTATTTCAGTCACTCAGTGAATAAAACAGATATATAACCTGCCCTCAAGGAGCTTATGTTCTAGTGAGGGGAAGGAGGATAATATCCAATAATAAATTAATATGTCATGTAGTAAAAAGTATTATGAAGGTAAATAAAGCAGGGAAGGGAGCTAGCAAGTGACAGGTGGTCCTCTTGAATAAAGGTATAAAGCAAACTTCATGAGATTTGGGACTTTATCATTATTATTATTTTTATTCACTTCTGTAATACTAGCACCTAGAAAAATAATAGCATGTAGTAGGCACAAGGTACATATTGTGTGAATATTGTGAGAATGAATGAATGAGTGATGGTGAAGAAGAGAGCCCAGTTAGGAGGTTACTGCAGTACTCCAGGTGATAGCAGTTGATGGCTAGACACAGGGAGAAACTTTGCAAATGGCAAGTAGATATATTTAAAAGGTAAAACCAATGGCGTTTGCTGAAAGATTAGATTTGGAGTGTGTGAGTGTGAAGAGAGAGAAGTCAAGAATAATGCCAAACCTTTGTCCCTAGCAACTGGAATAGAGTAGCCATTGACTGAGGTCTGGGAGGATGGCAGGTTTGGTGGCCAAAATTAAGTTTCTTTGGGACTGTAAATCAAATCTCTGACTCTGTGTCTTCCTCTCTCTCTCTCATAGTTCCCTGAGATATCTAAAGCCAAGCACTGCTGTGTATCCAAGGAAAACCATTCAGAGCCATTTTACTGTGGAAAACAGCCATACTGGTTCCACTCCTCTCTCTCTTGGCCAGACACAGAGGCATCCTGTGTTGATGGCTGTCTTTCTTATTCTTGGAATAAGAAAGGCATAGCCAAGGAAGGCTTTTTGCTTCAAATTCATCTTAGATGCTTTATTTTGATTTAAGAAAGTGAAAGATGATTGAAGAAGACAAAACAGGGAAAAATAGTGTTTTTTGTACATTTCTGATGATGGCAACAGCTTGAACCGATTAGCTGGTTATTATGTGTTCCTGTGCATGGCTTGTCACAGCGGTCTGATCCGGAGGAACACATCACAATTCTCATTCAGCGTCGCCTTTTGCATGCAAAACTGACCTCAACAAGTTTAACCAAGCCTTGTAATTTGAAACCACACACATACACACACCCCAAAAATCATCAGGTAATCAAAAATATGGTATAAATCTATTTAGTAAAGAGTACTTTGGATTATAATGACATTAGCAGAAGAGATGGATGACTCGGATGCAAGAAAGGCAAAGAAACCCAAGAAGTTAAAAAAAAAAGAGGCAGTAGTATTTTTTTTTTTTTTAAGGATTGTAAATATCCCCTGTGTATTTTTCTTTTTCTTGAGAAAAATTTGCAAGATCTCTTCCAGCAAGTTTGGGGCAGTAAAATCTAAGGGAAAGAGAGAGAAAGAGAGAGAGAGAGAGCGCTCTGCAGGGTTCCACAGTATGTAGTTAATTCTCCTTTTACTCCGGTCTAAATATAATCCTGCTCATTTGCATGCCAATCCCCAGAATGCTTTGTAATTTCACAACTCTTGGCTAGTGGTCTCAGCACTTATGCTTTAAGAACAAAGCAAAATGTTTAGGGCGTGCCTTTGGCCCAGGCTCCCCACTCGCCCCTGTGTTTTGCAAGAGTATAGGGAGGTGACCTTTGCTTGGCATTCATCCTCCTTTCCAGTGTGTCACAGAAATAAAGTGGAGACTGCTGTGGACTCTTCCTGTGAAGACTGCATTCAGTCCAGTTACCCATGAATAACCAGAAGCCTGGATTAACTCACTTGACAGGGAGTGTGGGGGGAGAGGCGGGGTGTGTCCTTGGATTATGTGACCAGGCCAGTTCATGTCAGGATTATGGACAGCCCAAGCTGGAGTATTGTGGGTGCCTTATATAGCTTCTCTATTGCAAGTAAGCCTTCAATTTAATGACAGGACATCCACAAATGTGACCAGTGGCCTGCCTTATAGAAATGTGAATTTAAGATCCCTAACAGACTGAGTCATGCTTAGTGTCATCTACAGAATTTCTATTTAGTAGGATATTAGGATTTGGGAGTGGGGGGTGGTAGGAGACCTGTCTTAAAACGATTTTATAATTTTTGCATAGCAAGCCATTTTTGTTATTTAAATGGTATGTTTGGGACTATTTTTCAGGAGGGTTGAGGACGCTCCCTTCACCCCGGCTACACCACTCAGACCCCACCCACAGTGGCTTCTCCAAGTAGGTCTCCCTTGGGCGTTTGATTGTAGCTGGTAGCTAAAGGACAAGGTAGCTATAGTCCAGCGCTGAAAGGCCATGTTTTTGCTTCTAGTAACATATTAACCTTTGTCAGTCGGCTCTTCCTACAGTAAACTCAGGACTGCGAGTAATGCACGGGGTTTGTTACTGACAGGGAGCTACCGCAGTACTATTCAAAATCCATGGCTGCACACCAGGGACTTGTCTGGGTTTTTGCCTTCCCATTCTACAGGTGTTTTCTACTTTTTACTCACAGAGCAGCATTAATGCTCTTTCTTCAATTCAGAGAGTCAAGCAATGGAGTGTCTTTAAAAAAAAAAAAAAATATATATATATATATATATTACTTTGGGAATATTTGAAAAATACAGAGAATGGTTGATGACCGATACCGTGCTCCTCGCAGCCCTCCGAGAGCGAATCATTGCTTTACATTTTCTGACATGTATGTTGGTGGTCTCAGGATACCCGCAGGCCGGCCAGGCTGGCTCTCTCGGGGACCGCGCCGCTGTGGACACATCCGGCCCGCGGCTCTAACAAAGGCGGCGGCCGGCGCGGCGGCGGAGCAGAGCGCGTTCCGGGAGGGACGTCCGGGGCCGGCCCCTTTCTGAACCGAGGGTGGCGACGCTGGGAAATCGGACGACGGGCTGACCCGAGGCGGTGGCGCCGGCGGGGGCTTGGCCCTGGAGGCCGCGAGGGCGACGCTAGCGTTTCTGCGCCCACGGCCGCCGCCCGCCCGCCCCGCAAAGTCCCTCGCGCCCCCTGGTGGCCGTGGGGCTGGCTGGCTGCGTCGCACTCGAAAGTCAGGAAAAAAAAAAAAAAGGAAGAAAACGAAAAAGTGGGTGAGGCAGATGCAAAGAGGAAAATCAATAGGGATAAGTGAGAAGAGGGAGGAGTCGCAGATCAGCCATTCTTGTCTTATGGGGTCCCAGCTGGCACCGCAAAAGAATAAAAAACACAAAACCCGGGCGTGAACGCGAGTGGAGGAGGGTGTGTGTGGCGGGGGGGCCGGGGTGAAAGGGGGACCGGGGAGATTTACTATTGTCTCTGGCAGCCGCCGCGGGAGCCGGGGAGGGGGCGGAGGCGAGAGGAGGCGGCGGCCGCGGCCAGCGCACCATTCACTCCACCTGATCTCGGGGCGCTGCGCGCTGAGGAAGGCGCGGGCGAGCAGGAGCAGAAGGAGGGAGGGAGGCAGCTGCTGCAGCCACCGCCGCCACCATGTCCTACCAAGGCAAGAAGAACATCCCGCGGATCACGGTGAGTCCCCGCGCCGGGCGCCGCTGCCCGCGTCCCTCCCTAGCTCGCGCGCTGCCCGCTGCGCCGCGGGCGGGGGCGGCTTGGATCCCGCCGGCTTCCCTGGCCGGGTCCCCGGGGAGGGACGGGGACCCGGGGTCCGAGTGGTGGAGAGCGGCGGTCAGTCCAGCCGGCGCGGCGGGCGCCACACTGACTGAGCGACCCTGGGGCTTGGGGAAAACAAAACAAAGAGAAAACCCAAACAGTGGCGCAGAGAACTTTGGATATTTATCCTCCTTTCCCACCGCCAGTAGTTCTCCAAGAGTGCAGGGCTCACGACTCCCCGTGGACCCCCGCTCCGCCTTAGGTGTCGGTGTGTGCTGCCCCAGGTTGAGGTGCTTTTTGTTTAAGGGTCTTTTTGGCGAGGTATGGAGAAATGACGCCTTTCCCCAGGGGTACTTGGCAGCCCGACCGCGCCCCTCTCCTAGCACTAGCCCCAGGGCTCTGCCCCCCGTGCCGCGAGGGTGGTGGGGTGTCTGGACCACCTGTCCTCGCCGTGTCCCCTTCTTTCCTGCGTTCAGCCCGATTCGTGTTTCGGTATGTCACATTTGGGACTATAGAGCTAACGTGGCTACAGTGGGGATGATCAACTTTTTGCCCTCGATGCATTTTACATTTTTTATTTCATTTCTCCCCATCGTCCCAAGACAAGCCCCAGTTTTTAAGGCAGATTTTAGTTTACTGTCGAAGGCGCACGCTGTGTGCATGCCGTACCCATTGTGTGCAAGACCGAGCCACCGCAGCCGGCGGGTGTCAGATGCGCTGGGTGTGCGCCTAGGGCGGGGTGGAAAGGGGACGTGCCATTATCAAGTACTGAAACCCGGTCTTCACTGGCGTCCAAGCAAGGCGCTCTCCTGGGCAAAATACCGCGCCCCAGCCTGGGATTCCTCGGTGATGCGCTGCAATGATACTCCCGAATAGTAGGGACATATGGCAGGCTGGGATGGGAATTTAAAGAAAACCACACACACACATACACACACAAAAAACCCACTGACATTTGTTAGCTTAGCACAAAGCTGTGCGGTTGTGCTTTGTCTATACTGAATAGGATGGGGTGTGAGAGTGTGTGTGTGTGTAGTGGGGGAATGGGTGGCTACTCCATCTTTGCAAGGCGAACAAAGGAAGTGATCAGCTGGCCCCTGGGAGACTCTGCAGCCGCCCCAGGGCAGAGCTTTACCTGCTACAGTAGTTAATTTGCCGAGGCCCGCCAGGTTTTATTGTGGGCATGAGTCTGTTTGCACTTGTTCCGTTATGCTTGGAACACCCTGTGCGTTTGCGATTGAGGTGCAGGACCTTCCCCTCCGCAAGCAGGAAGAAGCTTCTCTTGCCCCTAATGCACTTTATTGCAAGTGGTTTATTGCCATTGCAGCATCATACCTTTTGCATGCACCTGAGCTGTACTCCACACAAATGCACCCCACCCCTCCCAGCCGTCCAGCTGGTCCTAGGGAACAAACACTCCCCAGGGAGGAGAATTGAAATGGGTCCGTATTCTTTTGCCTGGTAGAGGCTTTGGGTTTAAACCAGTCCTCCTTCACCACTACTTGATACCATTCACTTTATTTCCATTATTGAAGAAACATTATGGACCTTTTATAATGCACATTTTCCCAGTGCCAATTGTCTTGTCTTTGCAAAGAGCTGTGGAAGGTGTCATTTACAAAAAAAAAACTGATTGGGACAAAAGCTCAATTTTTATACTTATTTACCTAACTCAAGAAATTGAGCCACAGTTCTGGTGCTATTATATGCCGGAGGTATGCTGCATGTATATGCCACTTGATTTACATAAAGTATGCATGTACCAATTTTCCTGTTTGGGATAGGAAAAGAACTGATGTTTTTTTCTCCTAGACTGCAATGGTTGTTCTTATGGACTCAGCCTGTGTCATGACATTGAGGGCCACGCCCATTCTTCTAGGTATCATTTAAGCCACATTTAATGAAAGATAAAGAAATTCAGCCTTGATAACTTGCTTTCAAAGACCCAGTAAATGTGGTTGTGCCCTAATCCCAGGGCCAGATTTGCAACGGGTTCCCTTTTGTTTCTGTTCGAATGATCCTCCCTGGGGTACATCCTTCATTTTCAGTGCAGCTTCCATCCTTTCTCTCTGCATGTGGGGCGTGGTACTGCATAGCAGCCTCTGCCTGGAAGCTGGGGCTGGGTCTCCAGTACCAGGACCAGGAGTGGACAGTGGTTGTGAATTTCTTCAAGCCAGGCTGCCTTGTATTCATTGTTAAAATGAGGGAGATAAAAGAAGGAGCATGGCAGGAGAGGGGTGTTGGTCTTTGCGGATAAGAATCCATTTGTCATTTTTTTTTCATGCTTGTGTGTGTGTGTTTCCAAGAACTAGGATTCTATTTTAGAGTAAAATATGTTTGTATATCTGCATCTCTATAGAAGATTACAGTTATTTATATACTACAAGTATTAAGATACCCTTTCTAGATATAGTTAAAAACATAAAAATATGGACACAGATATACATATATGGAAAATATTATTAAAGTTCTAAATATAAAATATATCTCCTACTGTCCATTCTAGTACATTTTTAAATGGTAATATTATGGAATTTGAATTAAATTTCCTATGTCCTCTATACTCCTTTCTGTGAAGGCTGCCCCACCCAATAGCTGAGGTGTCACTATAATCCGAGGACTGATGGGGGCAGTCTTTCTTGGCTCTATACCTTTTGCCGCCTTAGGCACTACCCTCTGCCACCATTTTGGGGCTACAGTAGGGTTTGGGTTTTGTCGTTGTTGTTGTTTTTCCCTTCTACCTATTTTTACTGCCCTCCTAAAATTAAAGCATTCTTACTATCCTGTTTTTATTGATTTCCTGGGCGGAACCGGCTGGCCCTTTCCCTGTGAGTAGCTCAGTTCTCAGATCTTCTCAGGTCACCTATGTGGATCATCTGCTCTGTCACAACACTACCCATTGCTTCAAAATGCCAGGAACTGGCAGTTTGGGGGCTTCAGCAGATCAGAGCAGGGGACCTTTTATCTTCACTGTCTAGCACAGTGCCTGGCACATAAATACCTAATAATTCTCACTTAAATGAATGAATGAATTGAAGGGTTGTTCCTAATAATAATAGCTCATGCCTAAGTGTTTATTTTGCATCAAGTATTGTGCTATGTGCCTTACATGCATTGTCTCATTTAACTCTTGAATCAATCAAAACAGTCAGAGAGGTACTCTAGCTATCCCTATCTTACAGATTAAAAAAAAAAAAAACTTAGAAAATCAAATATCATTTGCTTAGGGTCAGAGATAAAATAAGTGTTAGAGGCAGGACTCAAACCTGCACATCTAGCTGAAATCAAATAACAGATACATCACCGTCACACTCCTTTGGTGTCTCTGCTTCTGTCATCACTGTTCCTTAGCATCAGTAGGGCAGATGGTTTACAGACTACCGCCACGGCTGGAAGAACTTCTGAAGCATATTTTTTTTCTGCCACCATCAACAAATCCATTAATGTGGTCTCTTTTACCTTTTGTAGTAAGTAAATATAAGAAAAATTTTTGGAATAATAGTCACCTTATAAATTGTACAAGTAGAAAATTTTGATAAGTTACAGTCATTGTTTTCCCATGATATTAGCTACAACTTGAAGCTGACCACAGGAGTGGTCACTGCCCTAACACTTAGGCTCCAGTGCTTTATATGTATTTTCTTATTGGAATCTTCACAAAAACCCATTTCCCAGTTAAGGAAAGTGAAGGTAGGTGAAGTCAGTTATCCAGAGTAACATAGAGAGAATCTGGGGGCAAATCTGGAAATCAAACCCAGGTCTTATTCAGCTTTAAAGCTGAAGCTGTCCTGACAGAGCAGCTGCCTCTCAGAGGTACCTGCAGGTGAGATTTTGAAAAGTGTGGCTAAAGAGCTCCAGAATCCTCTCCGGGAAACAGATTACAGAGAACTGGCTTTTTGTAACTACAGTACTAATTGGTTCTCTGTAACTACTAACTTTTAGCTAATGCAATCCCATTATGTTGGAAATTGGGTTGTGTGGGTGATGTTTGAGAATTGCCGGAAGACACATCCTCGGGCATGGCAGTCAGAGCTCTTGATTTCACTTGAAAGGGTGTGATTGTGAGTGTTGTGGGTGCTGGGGGGATTTTTTTTTTTAAGAAGGGGCCTTATGAACTGGAGGAGCACTCAGATCTCTGCAGCAGTTGAGCTGGGGCCTAGAAGTAGACTAGAAGCGGAGGAAGGGACAAGTGCAACCCCACCCCTAGATCTGTGTATTCCTCCTTTGCTTCAATAGGTGTCCCGTAAGAATGGGAGGAAAAATAGTAGTAGATGGAGGACTAGATTTTAGGAGACCAAGAGAAAAAGAGTCATCCCAAACCAGTTCTATGTGTGTGAGGCATCTGGGAAGGGAAATTACAGAGTAAAAGAGGGAAGAAAAGTATCAAACACTGAGGAATGGAAAGTATCTTAGATATCTGGTGATGGAATCTCAGCCTAGGCCCTGCCTGGGGTGCTCATTTGTTACTTTATATTTTGAGCAGGTATGGGGTGATTCCCAGCCAGGTTGTTCCTTTTTCTCAAATACTAGCAAAATGCCTCAGGTGTATAAAGAGTTCTGAGTATCAGTAGCTGTGACTGAGCCCACTGGGCAGCGAGGGGGGAAATGCTGAAGAAATCGATTTCCTGAGAGAATTCAAGTCTATGTGGCAGAACCGTCAGTTTATGGATAAAAACCCTCCCTGCTTATCCTACTGGCCTATGGAGAGGCTCAAATGAAGTAGTTAGTGACTGTGGAAGTGGTCTGTGAACCCCGGATGTATTCAAGATAGTAAACACATTTATTTATAAAATCTCAACTACTTTGGTATATGGAAATTTTTTTTTACTATGAGGGTACAAGTATTGTTGGGGATACATGTATTGGTATATAGAAATTAATCAAGGAGGATGACAAAGGTCTGGTTCAGGAAGAGACTACTTAGGAAATGATTTTTTTAACATGAATTTTCAAAAACAAACAAAAATGAACACAATGTTATATAAAATCTTTGCTATTTTTCTTGCTTTGGTTATGTTACAGTGTTCCTCAGAATTATGCTTGTCATTCATTTCTGACAATCTGGTAGAGTCCATTTGGATGCCTTTGGACTTTGACAGAGAGACTCTCCCTTAACCTAATACAGGACACTTTTCCTAGTTTAGTTGAACTCTGTCTTGTTTTCCAGTCTTAATCAGCTTCTAGCCTAGAGTGACATAGGTTATGAATATTCTTTCTAGCAGTTTCTTCATGAATTGCTTTTCAGTGGCTTTCTGCTCTTTTTCCTCAGTTGGAAAAAAATAAGATTGAATTTGAAAAAGAACAAAAACACCTCTTACATCCTAAAAGGCCCTCTGTTCTTTACCTATTAACATGTTTTATAGAACTATTTGCGTTTGCTTATTACATTTAAAAAATTGCAAAATATTTACAACAGTAGGAATGTACCCCTAGGATGTAAATGTGACTCTCTTTGATTAAATCAGTGCTTCTAATCAGAAGGGGACTGGAAGTTTTACTATGTCATCACCTCCTGGGATGGATGTTAATAGGAGAGGTGAAGTTCTCCCTTGTTACTCCATCCTCAAATCAATGTTCAACTTTACCTTTTCTCCAACTTTCTCTAGGCCAGTGGGAAACAAATGAGAAAGACCTTGGAAAACCCAAAAAGATAGGATCCTGTTTTGAGACTCTTCTGAAGGCCCTCCTTCATCAAACTCAATAAATGTCTATTTCAATATATGAAATATACTGCCCCCCCCCAGAAAAACCTCAAACAAGTTGGTAAAATAGGGTGAGTCCTTCAACTTGGCCTCTTCTTTTGTTCCCAGTCCTTATGTGGAGTCTTGTATTAAAACTACTTCTCTCGAGGAACTTTCTTCTGTTAATTAGGTTGTAGGGAACTCAGTGGTTAGAAATATGGGACTAAGCATAGTGGAGCTATTATTAATAGCTACCATTTAGTGAGTGTTTTAGCACAAACTATATGGATTATCTTATTTAAGTCACGACAAACTACATAGATTATTTCGTTTAACTCACAACTCTTATAGCTCCAAGTTAATATGAACCACCATTTTGCATTCTAGAGAGAGGCTCAGGGAAATTAAGTAACTTAACTAAAGGCACATAGCTGAAAAAGAGCCTGGAATTGATCCCTAGAGAGGTGAGTTAGTTTCATAGGTAGGAAAGCAGCAAGCAGTTACATATGCACAAGTGACTATCTTCTCCCCACATCACCTCCAACGTCCACACCTGCTAGCTCACACATGTGGTTCAGTGTTCACAGGGTGGAAGGAGTGGGGATGATCTAGCCAAACCTATCACATCACTATTGGAACAACAACTGAGTGTATGTCCTCCTAATAGTGGTTCATGCATTGCTTCTGCCAGCTGTGTGTGTTAGCTTCTGGCTTTTGCCCAGGAGCATGTATGAGTGCAGGGTGGAAAAGAAGATGCTATTTTTTTGCCTTGCTTTAGTGCAGATCTGAGTCCAAGGCCCCTTCTTACTCTGTCTCTGTTCTCCAAGACATAGAAGGAGCCAGGCTTCCTGTTCCTCTTCATACAAGCAGAGAAACAGTGACAGGACATACCCAGTACTCTAAGCCAGATGGGGGAGCTCCACAATAGAATGGCCCAGAAACCTATTTGGGACATCTGGAATTCAAGGACACATTTCTCATGGCTTAATTAATCTCCTTTTTTTGTGTGTGTGGAAGTGCTGGGAAATGAGATGTGAGAGATAAAGTGAGATTTTATTTTTTAAGAGAGGGGTTTCTCGGACTAGTTGAGCAAAGGAGCCTTCTTGTTTATGACGCAATGTAAGGAAGAGAACCCTGGAGGGCGTATCAGTACATTGTGGTTCAGGCCTGCCCTTGCCTCTAATTTACTTGTGACTTTGGGCAAACCCTTATTATCCCTCTCAGATTCTGCACTGGGAAAATGAGGGCATTGAACTAGATGATCCCTGAGGTCCCTGCCAGTGCAAATGACCCTGTGAGCCAGCCCCTCCTCACTTTGTTCCAAACTCACAGAGAGGAGCTAGAAGCCCTTCCTGTGAGGAAAGAGAGAGCAGGGAGAAAACAGATGAGAGAGGCAGTTATTGGCTGAAACTCAGAGGGACCAGCCAACATCTGTGTTGGATATAAGGGGCTTTGGTTGCTTTTTACCCTTAAATATCCAGCATCTTTCTCATTCAGCGAGTAGACTTAGTTAATAGACCTTGTGCAGAAGAGAAATGAAATAATGATGATTGATAGGTCCTTTCCTTAGCAGAGCTTTAGTATTAATTCAAAAGAGTGTTACTAAAGCTATACCATGATTCATTTGCTGTCACATACAGTCTCTCTTTTGGATAAGGCTACCATTGACAAGGGCATAAAGGCAACAACTGCCCAAAATCTAGACAAGCAAACAAACAGGAAACAACTGTGAGTCTGTCTGTATTCACCAAGCTTTTTTCAGCTGCTCTTGTTAATATTTTAAATATGATGGCTGCCATCCAATGGAAATAATCTACCGCCAAAGACTCAATCATGTCATGGATACTCCATGAGGATAGGGGTGGTTTTGTTTTGTTACCACTGAATCTCTAGCACTCAGTCTTTGGCTGGTACATATTATATCAGGCCCCCTGTAAGTATTTGTTGAAAAAATACATATATTTAGCACTTACTTGCAGGAATAACTTCAGGAGAGAGGATGAGCTGAAAGTGCACAAATTTGTTCTTGTGTATCATCCTCCCTTTCATCGGCAGCTTTCTAGAATATTAACTTTTAAGACTTAAGATGAGGCCAGACTCTAAGGAACTGGCATGGAATCACTGGGCCAAGAGAAACATGACAGCACTTTAGCAGAACAAGCAAGTCATTGTAAACCAGGGCCTGACCTGGACACATGTACCACCAAGTCCATCCATCACTGTACTTATTTTTCTCTCACCTCCATGCCTCTCCTTCTTCCAAATTCTGCATCTGAGCTCATTCTGAGCTCGTTTCAGAGACCTACCTGGGTACTTCTTGCTTGCAAACAGACACATCATTTCTCATACTGCAAATGATTTAAAAGAATTAACACAGACCTTTATGTCTTCTTTCAAATAGAAGAAGTTATCACGTTGACTTTTTGAACCAGGATATGGCTCAGGTGTCCTCAAACTATGACCTGCAGGCCACATGCGGCCCGCTGAGGACATTTATCCGGCCTGCCAGGTGTTTTTGCCCATTTTGTTTTTTTACTTCAAAATAAGATATGTGCAGTGTGCATAGGAATTTGTTCATAGTTTTTTTTTTTTAAACTAGTCCAGCCCTCCAACGGTCTGAGGGACAGTGAACTGGCCCCCTGTTTAAAAAGTTTGAGGACCCCTGGGCCATAGATCCTCACTGAGGCCTTTTTCTGCCTTTGCACACATACTACAAGTCATTAGCGTTGTTAGCAGCAGTTAGGTAGGCCAGTCTGCATTTGTACAGCAACTCTTTCTTTTAGAAATATTAGTTAAGGAGCAGCTCATAGTTCTTTTCGT